>QFFB01000982.1:0-28049 GCA_003316465.1 Ramaria cf. rubripermanens
GTAGTCATACAAATTGTCCACCTTCTCCGAGATGAGTCATGGCATTAGTCGGCACAATTGAGTTATAAGAGTGAGGGTGACGAATCATCAACAGAAATAGCTCCTAAACTTCTCCTTGATCCACTCCCATGATAGAACGCGAGGGGGAGACAGCTGTATACGGTCTCGAGGAGTTCTATGTTGAAGGTTGAGACGGATCGATGTGGGAGGGTTTGTTGGGTAAGGAGCCCGAAACTCTGCCTCGTATTCTTCCCTTCCTTCATTGCGAACGACCTTTCCTGTATATCCAAGGAACGTGAACGGCTGTGCATCATCTTGGAAAAACACCGAATCTCCGATGGCATATGATTTTGAAAGATAGGGATGTGACTTCTTCATCGAGAGCCATGCTGCTTTAGGAGACTGGGGGTAAAGCATTTGGTGAAGCTCGGCTTGTCTTCGAATGTCTTCCGAATCGAGTGACCATTGTGATAGTGCCGACGATGCTGGCGGTTCGAAGGTCTGAAGGGGAATAAGGTCTGAAGCTGTGCTGGTGATCGGCATGGGGATAACAATGAACTGATAATCGATGGGGTAAGGCTGCATTGTCTGGCTGGGCTGAACTGAGATGATGGAATAAGCTGAGATGAAATAGACGCGTGTGGAGCTTGGAGTTTTTAAAGACCCTGCGGAGTTGGAAGTTTTTAGACACGTGTCGTTCGATTTTCCTTCAGTGGAAGGGAAGAAGTAATGACAGTAGTGTACTAAGAACACCACAGACAGGGTTAACACTAAAATGTAGTTGATATTTGAACTGAGGTTACTCAGTACGAATACAGGAGTTTATATACTAGAGGGTGCATGTAAGTAGGTAACAATAATGAGTTCCGAGTCAGAGCAAAAGAGGTATTCAATACAGATCACGAGCGGAGTCGGGGATCATAGCACAGGGAGGGGACGTAAGCATGATATCTAAAAAGGTACCCATCATCTGTCAGTAGGGGGACACAGACATTCCACTAGGAACAAGGTACCCTTCCTGACAGAGGGGCTGTGGGGATTGGAGAGCTGAGTAAAGGTAGGGTAGTAACAGAAGTGATAGTGTGGAAGGTGGAACATGAGTGTGGAATGCACGGATGTAACAAGTACAGTACTAGGACACAACTGACTCACCCACTTCAATCCATTGATTGAATGGGCTTTGGACAGTATCTCATTCCGTACTCCATTACAGGCTGAATCCTTGCTACCTACAGAGACAGTAGCTCCAGCTGCACTCTCATCTGAAACTCCAACCCTACTCATTGCTCCAAAGATCACTATGATCAATGCAGCAGCATTTGCTCGCATATCCAGAATGGAAGACACAGAAACACCAGCTCCTTGTCTCTAGACCGGACAAGCTTTACTTGGACAAAACTCTGGTTGATATGAGCAGCATCCTGGAAGAGTACTGTGAATACATGGATGTCTTCAGCAAGTCCAAGGCTGACAATCGGCCTTATGATCTCAAGATTGAACTGCAAGAAGGAATGACACCACCATTCGGTCTCATCTATTCCCTCTCCCAGAAAGAGCTCCAGACCCTCCAAGAATTCCTGGAAGAACATCTAACCTGGATTTCATCTGACCCACCTGGTCTCTGTGTGGTGCTCTGGTTGTCTTCACCAAAAAAAAAAAGATTGTTCACTGCACCTATGCATTGACTTCTGAGGCCTCAACCAAATCACCAAGAAAGACCAATACCCCTTACCTCACATCTCCAATCTCTTAGATATGCCACACAAGGCCCATATCTATACTAAGATTGACCTCCAACATGCCTATCACCTCGTCCAAGTCCACAAGGGTGATGAATGGGAAACAGCATTCCAAACTCAATTCTCCAAGCAGCGCATATTGAGAACCTAGCTAGGGCATATACACACAAACACGAGGATTTCACTTGCAATCTTGGTAATCCAGTAGCATCTGGAAAGATACCACACTCCTATGTGGTATGGTCAGCCACTTCCCACTCTTCTCCTCTCTCCAAGTTTCTATTCTGCCCTTCCCCTGAGCAGTGATACATAACAGAAACAGATGAACGTCAGTTACCACCCTACCAATCTCCCACATTGACTAATCTCCAGTGTTGAGCCTGATGTGCCATCCTCCAGTGAGGAACTAAGTTGGCTCAGAAACTTTCCTGTGCTCATCTCCAAACTCCAAACAAACTTCAGACATGAGACAGTGGAGCCACTGCTCTTGCAATCCCCTACCATTACATTACAATATATCAAACATACTAATTTTCAAACTAGATTACTCTTTATCTCTATACACCCTCAAGAGAAACATATGTAAAAAAACTTCATTATTTAACAATTTCTCAAGATGAGTTATTTATAAATAACTTTTTATTTCATAGTTACTCATATTCTGATTAAATTCATCATATCCTTGTCCCATAAATATACAATTACTTCACTATTTGCTATGTAATGAAACAATATCCATACTTCTGCAATTATCATAATAAGCTTAAGTATGTTATTTTGAAATTTTGGAAAATCCTCTCACCCGTTCATGCTTATTGAAATATTGAAACTTTTTCTGTTTGTCACTCAGGGTTATTGTATTATTGACAGGATCTTGACTTACTTCCTTGCACTAGGTTTTTCTGACATTATGTTCCCAGTATTCAAGATTTGTCCCCCTACCTTATGTTAATAATATGACAAAAATTTCATGATTTCCTTCACAAGGATATTATATACATATGTTTGTTTATGTCTTGATTTCCACTTGATTGTTATACAATGAATAACACATGTTTTGTCCAGATTTATCAGGGTTGTTTATTATCAAAATTCAGCTGGGTTTATTCATACTTTACATATGTCTCAAATTGTAATAAAAGAACAATGATCTTCACTGTTTTCCATGCTTTCAAATTATCAAAATAATTCCTCTATTTTCACTATTTGTTGCTGTGGGTTATGGTAAACAAACAGTGACTTGCACCTAGTGTGGGTACCTGAGCCAGTGAAGTAGAGGATTCGAGAATTGATGGAAGAGTAGATGACTCAGGAAGTGTGCTTGGACCATACTCCAGCGTGTATAGAAATTCACCCACCATGTCACACGTCTGCTTGAAGAGAGAAAGGAGCGGAATAGGAGGTTGAACAGTATTGAGGCACTCGCGGTGGCCGTTTGCATTATTTGGTGCTATAGGTGGTGAGCGAGTTTCATCCTCCACGTTGCTTGTCTGCAAAAAAAAAACAGAAAGGAGCAGAATAGGAGGTTGAACAGTATTGAGGGACTCGACGTGGCCATTTGCAATATTTTGTACTATAGGTGGTGAGCGAGTTTCATCCTCCACATCGCTTATCTGCGAAAGAACAGAAAGGAGCCGAATAGGAGGTTGAACAGTATTGAGGGACTTGACATGGCCATTCACAGTATTTCGTGCTATAGGTGGTGAGCGAGTTTCAAGCGAAGTGCAACCCAGGTCAGGGACTGGGATGTCCGCAGCTGATCCATTTGCAGCGTTCGGGACATAACCCAAGGGTCGCGGGATATGTTTGAACCAAGAACTGACAGTGGCGAAGTCATCAAGCCAGTATGGAGTTCGTGGATAGTATCGAAAATCATT
Source organism: Ramaria cf. rubripermanens (assembly GCA_003316465.1). Lineage (NCBI taxonomy): Eukaryota > Fungi > Basidiomycota > Agaricomycetes > Gomphales > Gomphaceae > Ramaria > Ramaria cf. rubripermanens. The sequence continues at coordinate 3,617 of QFFB01000982.1, forward strand.
TGTGAATTTGACCAATGTATAGGCCATGGCAATTGTCATGCGTGGAAGCAAGGGTGCAGTGCCGAATGGAAAAGTAATAGTTAGTTTGCCGCATTTGATGATGGGTTTCGTGGCAATCAGCCAGGGAAGACCAAGTAAAATTGGTGCCAAAGGATGTAGCTTTGTCACGAGCAGCGAAACCTGTCATCATGGGCTTCCCATTGAAGAGATGGAGTGCAATTGGCGAGTGTAATGGCATGGAGATGAAGCCGGGGCAAGATGAAAATGAGGTGTCGATAAAATTGGGTGTAGCACCGGGGTCAATAATTTTTGAGACAGGGTCAGAATGACCCAAGATATGCACATGGAGAGTGAAAGATGACTGTGAGTGAGAGGTAAGAGTAGCGAAGAGGTTTAAGTTCCATTTGAGGACATGAGGGGGATTGAGTGTAGGGAAATGCTGAGCGACCCATCATGTACATGGTAGGACATTCATGAACTAATTTTCCAAAGAGGGGCTGTTAGAATCTTGGCCCGTGAGGTCAGAGTGGGATGAGAATGAGATGTTGGCTGCATGAGGAGTAGTACAATGATTGAGGGAGAAAAATGATTGCTGGTTGGATAGACTGATTTGCAAAGAGACAGACATGGTTTATGGTGAGGATGAAGGACAATTATGACCAAGCGGAGAGGGAATGTTGGAGGATGTAACCTCGGAAAAAACAGCAACAATGGGTTTGGAAAAGCAGTGAAAAAATGCTGTGAGAATAAATCAGAGACTGTAAGCCCCTCAGAATAGCAGCAAAATGTGCAGCAAAGATCAACCAGAGAATGTAAACGCTGGGTTGAGAAATTCATGGGGGAAACCACAAAAAATAGGTATGGGAGGATGTGACCTCGAGAATGACAGTGAAAATGACCTGTGAAAGTTAACAAGGGTATATCAGCTCTGGATTGAAGAAATTCGTGCGCGAAGCCACAAGAAATGGATGCTGGAGGATGTAACCCCCAGAAAAGCAGTCAAGCGTGCTGCAGAGATCAATCAGAGAATGTAAGCTCTGGATTGGAGAAATTCGTGTGTAAAACCACAAGAAATGGATGCTGGGGGATGTAACCCCCAGAAAATCAGTCAAGCATGCTGCAATACACAGCGAAATGTGCTTTGAACAAGGTGGTGAAATGTGCCCGGATGCATTTGAGAGGCATAGTACTGCCATTGGGATAACTGGCCAATTAAACGCAGTTTGAGGGGCAACCAGGTGAGACAAAAGATAACTGGTAAAGTGAGGAGGGGTAGTAGTGCCAGGGTTGGCTGGTGAAACAGTAAGTAAGAAGGTTCCAGTGTTGGAGAATGTTTGATTGGGATGGGGTGGTTGCCAAAGTGGCATGATGAGTTGATGTCATCGGGGTTCAAGGCATGGTTAGTAAGTCAGTAAAGATGCATAGACTGTAGGTGTTAGTTCAATCATACTGTCAAGATTGGATTTTGGAGTCAGGATATAACGTCAATGTAATTCCGCCATGGACCTACAGAGCAAATAACCTAAGAGTATTATGCAAAGAATCGCACATGTCCTCAAGTAAAGGTCACCCCAGTTCAGGTGTTCCTTTTGCTGATCCGAACACTCCTGCAAAGTATCGCGAATAGCGGTCTCGGCGATGCCCCTAAAGGGGGATAGTGAATAAGGTCAAGGGTTCAAGCTTACTGTCTCACCATTGGGCACAACTACCGATGAGGCAGTGGACCGTTGCACTAAGGTTTTTTCTACTAATGAGAGGTCGAACAAGGAGGTAGATGTATGATAATTGAACTAGAGAATTATACAGGTGGAATCAAAGTACTTCTAGTAAAAAGTGAATGCAGGGGGGGAGGTGGATTGAGAGGGGCTAGAACACTGTGGAATCATAGTATGTAATAGGACACGGAGTATGTAAGGGTGACCTCAACAAGTCTGTGAAATTTACACTAGACTAGGATGAGGGAGATCCAAAGGTAAGTATATATAATCAATAGTAGCTATTAGTGCACATACCTAGGATAAGGGAGATCCAAAGAGAAAGGAGTGAGGATCTCCCTTACATAAGCAGAACTATACTGTACTAGTGGTTAGGCCAGAAGGAACAACAATAGACATGGACTGGCAACAATGAAAGGGAACAGACAGGAAATAGACCATGGGTAAAAGGAAAATAAGGAAAATGAAGAGAAAAGAAGGGAACCTGGAGGGTGTCCCCTGACAGAGTAAGGGTCAAACCACAACTTCATGGAGTGAGGCGACTGATGGGACCTATTCATGAAACCCGTTGGCTAGACCGGACTTTTGCATGCACTTGGTTACCCCTGCACTCCGTGGGGGATGCGAAGGATGCGAAATATGGGCGAAGTATAATGGCATAATGTTGAAGATAATATTCGGCAACTAGCGAATAGGAGTGGGATAGACTGCGGGGGCCTTGCTGACATCAGCACGATAAATGGACGCCAGGGAGATTGACATAATTCACTGGAGCTGCAATGTGGAAAACAGCAGTCATGACAGGATATGGCATTGTATCCCCCCAGATGGATCCATATCTGTTCCACTCAATCAGTGGCTCATAGACTCATCCCCAGGTGAGGGGTCCTCAGATGTAATTGTGTGTTCCTCATTATAGAGGTTCAGCTTGACTTGGTATGGTGCATGTGCAATTCAGAGGCATGATGTACATGGGTTAAATGACTTGGTGGACTTGTATTGGTAACACTTGGTATATGCAGTGTTCTGTGGCACACAGTAGGCTCTGTGAGTGATTATGTAGCTTGTAGAGTGGGGATGGAACATAGGAAGTTGGTATTCATAACAGAATATACCTTTTTTTGGTTATACCCACAGTAGGCTAGAATTATGGATGATAGAATACAACACCACACTTCACCCTAAATACCTGACATAGAAATTCAGAAGAATTTCTATGTATCCATGAAATATCATCAATGCTTTCTCCAAATAGCATGGGGGTGAAATTTGAGTCAATGTCAATGTTTATACCAAGTCCCTGCATATTAACCAATGATCACCCCTGAGATACTTAATTTAAATATAATTTTGGTAATTCAGCAGGACCATGCCAGCTGCTGCTCACACTCAAGATAACAAACAAATAAATATATGTTGTACAAACTAGCTATTTGACACCATAGCAATATATTACATGTCCCAGACAAGATGCAAGAACTACTGTTGAAGTCCTAGCTACTTGTGCATGTGTGCATGCAGGCAGTGGACATTGAGTGGACATTGTCAGGGGACGACCTCTAAGCAGTCCCTCCCTCTTTATTTCCTTCTTGTTCCCTTCTTTAGTTACCCTTCCATTCCCTGTGTCCATTCTCCTTCGTTGCATTTCCCTGTTACTGTCACAGTCACCTAGCTATATAGGTAGTTGCTTAGGTAAGGGAGCTCCAGCCTTTTCTCTTCTGGACCTCCCTCACCAGGTATGCAGTTATTGTATCTAGTCCTCCATTATATATACTTACCTTCTGGACCTCCCTCACCAGAATCTGTGTGATTTCCACAGATTCTTGAGGTTGCCCTTACAGACATTGTCTCAAAATGGGAATGATGTTGCCGGAAGTGCAGTGCTGCATGGTCATATCAGTGGACTATATGAGTAGAACTAAATACAGCTCACCTGTGATGTTGTTGAAGGGGTTTGAGGGACAGTTCTTGTTCCTTGTGACTGCCCCAATGCCTAAGCAATTGTTTGTGATACCACACCTCACTGGCACAAGTTTCCCACCGCACCCATGTTTAGCCCTATCTCATCTCACCAAAACTGAAACACATATTCATCTGTCTAGTACCAATCCTAAGCACATCCTATGGTTCAGCCATGAACAGTTTGCCTGTGAATATACCACAGGGTGTATTAGCAGCTAACAAGGGAATCATGGGTATGAAAGGCCTTACTGATGCACTGACCGAGTCGCATGCCACAGTTGCTGCCATGACATTGAAGGGTCAGGATCTTGACTCTATTTCATTTCCAGTCCTTGAGAATTATGTCACAAAACTGATTAATATGAGAGAATGTGCTGTATATGTCAGACTCACCTTCACTGTCTCTGTGAACATCCTGTATATCTTGAGTTGGCCAATCCAAGCCACCATGTTCCTCACCCATTTCTGGAGATCTTATGCACAGTGAGGCTCTATCAGGACCGCAGACAGAAGGCCTCAGCTCACTTTCCAATGGCTTGTCTCTCAGAGCTTGGCCAACTATGGCTTGGCATTTACATTCAAGTGCTTGCCTAGCCTCATCCACCTTGTGGTGATGGTCATGAGTGTGAGGGATCTGAAGCAGCTGGCTCTTGCAGTATGTTATAAGATTTATGTATTTCTCTTTTTTTTTATAAAAGAAAAAAAGGGCTCAAGAAAGATTTCGTTTTCTTCATAAATGCAGCACTAGGTGTGGTACGTGCATTAATTACAGCAGTTTGCAATATATAAGGCATGAGTTCGAAACTACACTCAAATATTGTAAATACTGTAGCTCAATGAATACTACACCAAACTTGTTCAAATTTGGTAGTAAATTCAATATAAATATTTTCTAATTTACTATAATGTTATCTAGGTGAAAAAATGTCTTGATCAAAAATGCAAGAGAAACTATTTAATACAGGCTGCAGCTAGCTTGTAAATTTAGCTATGGGCTAACCATTGCACCAAGACATCTTTTTATCTAGTTAACATTATATTAATTCAGAACATATATATGTTGAATTTACTACCAAATTTGAACAAGGTTGGTGTAGTATTCATTGAGCTACAGTATTTACAATATTTGAGTGTAGTTTCAAACTCATGCCTTATATATTGCAAACTGCTGTAATCAAGAATGATGTAATGCAGAGGTCGGTGACGATATTTGATGATGTTCTGATAACTTGGCTCAGGGGTTTTTTGGCATCAAGATGGATCGTTGGTCGAACAAGGAGAAGTTCAAGGTATGATGATGAATCAAAGGTTTTAATATTTCTATATTTTTTGATAAAAGAAAAGAAAAAGAATATCTCAAAGAACCCCTTTTTTTGTGAATGCGGTGCCGGATGTGGTGCACGTGTTGATTAGTCATAAATGATGTAATGTGGGGGTCGGTGATTTTTGTGATGATGTTCCAAAAACTTGGCTCAGGGGTCTTTCGGCGTCAAGATGGGCTGTTGGTTGAACAGAAAGGAATTTGGGATGCAACAGGATGGAGGGGATAAACAGGGAATCTAATATAGCTAGTTGGTAGGTTGTAATAGTCAAAGAAAATGGTAGGGAGTTTCGAAAGGCAAGTCTGAATGCCCTAAGTATTTTTTGTGTGTATCAAGAAGGATATAATTCTAGGTAAAGGATAGCATACAAAAAATATCATGATACTTATACGAAAATATGTGTGGGTGTTTTTAGGAATACTAACAATAGGGACGAAGGCTTGGAACATTAATGACTAAAGAGATGGAAGGATAATACTATCTGTAAATAGTGCCGGATTTTGATCTAGATAGTAAAAAAATCTAGAAAATAATCAGTCGTCAGGGGGAAGAAAATAGTGAATGGGGAGATTGGAAATATAATTTTTAGATGACAAGTAAAGAGAATAGTTGAGAAAATGCCTGTTTCTTTGACATAATAAATGTGAAAGCTGCTCCTTCCTTCTCCTGTTCCATACGCGATCCAATTCATGGGAAATGTTTAGTGCGTTCCTTGATTTAAATCCTGTGTTAATATTACTCTCGTACAATTTTCTATAATCGCAATATCTGTCTTTGTTCTATTCTTATTCTCCTGGCGGTTCAGGCGCCTGTTCACCATGTAACCGGGCCGATCGATTATCGGTGACATATGTGCAGGGTAACCACTGCGTTATCCATCTATCCATACTCGTGATGTCATAGCGCGTCTACAACTCACGCAAATGGACCAAGGCAACAGAACTTGTTGTATCATGGTTTTTTCTTTGAATATAACAGATAATATTTTTTTAGACATTGTTTCCAACTTTCATGATTGGGAGAGAGAAAATAAAAGGACATCACAATGTTTTTTTTTTTTTTACAAATATTCTTTATCACAACAAAAGGGATAAGCAGACAGTCTAGTATAGCTAGCTTGTAGATCATAACAGTTCTTAGAGAAAATGATAAGGAATTTTGAAAGGCAAGTCTGAATGCCCTGAGCTTTTTTATGTGTATCAAGAGAGATATAATTTTGGCTGAAGCATATCATACAGGAATATCATGGTACTTATATGAGAGGATTCATGGGTGATTCTGGGAACTCTCACAATAGAGACAGAGTCTTGGAACATTAGTAACTAAGGGGATGGAAATATACTACTATCTGTGGAGCAAATGGTGCTGGATTTTTGTTTGGATAGTAAAAAATATCAGGAAAATAATCAGTCGTTAGGGAAAAGAAGATAGTGAATGGGGTGATTGGAAACATAATATTCAATCAAAAGATAACCGAGAGAAATGTTTGTTCCTTTGGAAAAGCCACTTCTTCCCTTTCCTATTCCATATGTGATCCAATAGGTGGGGAATGTTCGATATGTTCCTTAATTCAAATCCTGTGATCCTATTACCTTTGTACGACCTTCTATAGTCATAACGTTCCTTTCCGTTCTATTTTTATTATCTCGGCGGTTCAGGCGCTTACTTGCCATGTAACCGGGCCGATCAATCATCGGTGACACATGTGTGGGGTAATCACGTGTGTTACCTGCCTCGCTCATTCTCATGATGTCATAGCACATCTACGACTCATGCATGTGGGCACAGACAACAGAGGATGTTGTCTTGTAGTTTTTCCTTGAATATAATAGATAAAGTTCCTTCAAAATATTACTCCCAGCCCTTTATGGCTGAGAGAAAGGAAGAAAAGCAAAAATGATGACTTTACAATATTTTTACAATATTTATCACAACAGTATGTACAAGCACATGATACCAGTAATGCTGGACTTGTTGCAAATACACATGTCATGTTGATGTGTGTCATCTAGATTGGTACAATGCATTGGTTGAATATAAGTTTACTACCATATTATTATATTATGTTATAAGATACAGATCTAGCAAAAATGACAAGTCCTCACATATCCTCAGCTGAGATTTGGAAGATATACAAGATATTGGCACACATTCACTAAATATCTCCCAGGGAAATATTTAGCTAATGCTCTGTAGAAACTTTAACTTGTAATCAGATTTCTCAAGGAGGTTTTTTAGTCTAAAGTGTGGTGCACAGGCTACTGCTTCAAGGTAGGAGAGAACACTTACAACTTCTAGACCATCTGTTATATTGAAGCACTTCTTAGGCTGCATATATTGCAAGCATAATAAGACACAGCTAGGTCAAATTGAACAATGGACTCACCAGCATGTCTTCAGTGGTGGTGCCTGAGCTTTTGCATTTCTCAGTGTATCTTAGCCTTCTAGGACTAAAAACAAGGATAAAAATGAAGGAAAAATTTTATATGAATATTTCCTTTTCTCACAACAATACTCAGTGCCAAAGCCTGTTGTGATAAACAATATCTTGTAAATATTTGTGATATATGTTTCTAATATGGAGAGTATGATTCAAGCTTCAAGGTGAAGCTGAATTAAACAGAGGTCTGATAAGAGAGAGAACTTTCAGATTTTTGCAATATATGCAAAATATCTAGATAACTACTTCAACTAAGGACTTTGAACAACTGGGACGAGGTGAGTGCTGTTGCTACTAAAATTATCCTACAAAGACCCAGCTATTTAAATGATTCTATCTAGTAGGAGGAATATTTCAAGAGTTGCTTATATAACATAATGGTGAGGATGGGGATGTAGATAGTTACAAACAAAAGTTTGACTACATGGAATGAAAGTATAACACTACACATACTGAATAGAAGGCTTGACATGGGGATAACATCAGAGTGAAATCCTTGGTAAACATCCTGCACGTAGCAATAGTGATGCAGGGATTGTTAGGGCAACCTAAGCAGGTGCTCTACACTCAAGCGGCGCACTGGCGAAGGGGAAATCCTAAGTCATATATAACTAGATATAACGCAAGGGCATACCTGGCGAAGGGGAAATCCTAAGAGAAAACTCTGAGGATCCCTTCGCCCACTAGCTAATGACTATATACTTCGGGCATCATAACTCCGCAACCTCCGAAGCCCGAATCACATAAGCAACAGGGGTGCCAAAATGCAGACATGGTCAAGGAGGTATTCGGAAGCTGCAGGGGAGAAAGACCTGCGTAGCTTTGGGACAAGAGGCCTGTTACAAAGTGGTGTTTGGCGGTATTGACTTCGGCAAGGCTGAAATACTTCACATGCACTTCTCAGGGGTTCGGCAGGGCATGTGAATATTCGCATCAGGGGGCCATAAGGTGAAAGGACTTCGCAAGGGTTTTGCAAGGAAAACAGAGGTTCCCCTCACAGGTATGTCTCAACACAATATGTATCTATTCTTGGATGTGAGGCACTTACATGCTAAATCAATATGTGGGGTAAGTGAATTCAATGTCAGATCCAAACACTGATGTCACTGCAGGTATGCAAGATACGTGATTGCCTCATGTGTTGGGATACTAATGGATAGTGGGTCATGGGCTTGGTATAGGGTATGCATGGCCTCAGTGTTGAGGTTTGAGTGGGATAGGTTTGGGGTTGAATATAAATGACAGGGGAATCCTCTAGGAATAACATCCCCAGTAACAAATTGCCAGGATTCATTAGTATAGCCATTAATGAGTAAAATAGTCATATTCATAACACAATATATATATATACTCCCTGAGTCAAACTTTAACATTCCACTATTATGCAATCACTGATTCCATGTTACATTGAGGTAGTATACCATTAGCATCAGTGTGATTCACTAATCAGAACAGTATTGAACTCATATGCAATCAAATGACATCACAAGTGTCTCATGTGACCAGGGAGAATGATACTCCAATTGGAATCAAGCATCAAATGATGAATTCAGTGTGATTAAATATTATAATTGCCAGGGCATCAAGCCACTGAAACATATGCTACACCATTTGGAAGTGGTGTACAGCACCATCAGACCTCATTGAATGTGAGGGGAATGGAATACCAAGAGTATTCATCAAACAGCTGCCCAAGAAACTGGGCACAGAGGGCATGAGTCCCTCTACATGCATATACATGCATATATTTGAGGAATTTCAAAGATTTGTTTTTTCTATTGTTTCAAACAACACAATTCACTGATTACAACTACCATTCTATGTTACAAAGGGCTTTGTATCTCCTGACCAAATTTCCCTGATGTTTCATCCACCTGACCACTATCCCCATCATCATCACTACCTGTCATCTGTTTGTTATCACCCCTTTGTCCACATGTGTCAATTACTGTATTGACTTAAGATCATTTTTCACTAATTATCTGCGAAAATTTAGTATAAATATTGTAGTATTCTCTGTACATTACTGTAGTTAGAATTTAGTCTACACTCACTCTGAGTCAGAATTTAGTCAGCACTAAATCACACACAGTCTACAGTGAATTAAATTGCTCTAGACTCAAACTTGCTGTTTCACACAGCTTTGAAGCTTACATTAGGAGTTTACAGTACCTATTGCAACTTGTCTACTTATAGATCAACCTCTCTGAGCCATCACTGGGTAATCACTTACTCCACTCTTCATCACATCTGAGACCTGGGTTTCTGGTTGCCATCACCAATGTGAGACGCCTGGACTTATGTCATCAGGCACCTTGAAAACTGTCAGCACAGGCAATTGATCACTCTAATAGGAGTTCACAGATATTCCAAGTGCTCAATCCACATCACCATTCACAGGCTTATATTTGAGGACTTTAATCACTTCATTAAGCATTTGATTAGACATCAATTGCATCCAGTTCCCATGCCTGTTGTTGTGATAATCATTGAGGAATTATTCTATTTTTTGCACACACAGAACAATAGACTTGAAATATATACAAACAACAAGGTCAATGGGGAAGGTAGTTCATGGTCATATTAGGGCTGGGAACATAGATAGCTGAGAGCTGCAGTGACCAAGCATTGCAATATAATAGAAGGGAAAATAAGATCTAATGAATGGTTGAGTTGGTGTTTTGTGCTGCCAATACTGTGTCAAAACTCAGAAGCTGCCATCATACATATTGAGTCCCAGATCCTTAGAAGAGTGTATTAGTCACAGTCCAAAAAGTAGTGTTTCTGCTCACCTGAGGCAACAGGACAAGATTCCTCTGTATCACCAATGTCTCCAGTAGCCCATGGGAACTCCTGCAATTGAATCCCATCTCCATCAACTGTTTGAGGAACTTCCTGATCTGGCACTTCCTCATGATTGGATGTCCCAGTCTGAAGTGACTCTATCAACTGTGAGTTCCCAAATTCATCTACAACTGCATTGTGGACCCTCGGCACAGCAGCATGAAAGCTTGTGACAGGAACAGAAGGGAGTGTGGAGCTGCCATTTGGGTGCCTGTTCCTTTCTTGAAGAGTCAACTGAAAGTGGCAGATAATGATTACAGATAAACTGTGGGTGAAATATTAGCTGACTTATGTCCATGTTAGTATTTTGAGAGAAATATTAACCTGTTCTGAATAGGGCCCAGTATTCCTTGAAGGTTTGGCTACATAGCATAAGCAAATAAAATATAATTGGGATAGTTATTAGCATTTACTCACTTGTAATACCTATATTATAAGAAAAAGGATTTAGCTAACTCCAAATAATTTTATGGTATCAATACCTGGTCTGTGATGGCTACAGCAAGAGAAACTGTAAGTACAAATCTGACAAGTAATCAGAAGAGACCCATAAACTATAACAGTAGAGATTGTTACCCATATCTAATAAGACCTATCATGGATTTCAGCTATACACTACCTAAAAGTCCAAGCCCAACTACATACCTTGTTGCAATAGCAGATAAGTGAGTGACTTCTTGTGCCCAACTTCAAGTCCTTTTTTGAAGTATGAGGATTTTGGTTGTTTTTTGAAGGGTCACTCCAACAACTATAATGTCAAACAGTATTGCTATAGCACTAGAAACAGTTCGCACTTGATTGAGAGATTCAGAAACAGCATAAGATGAATCATAGAATGAGTCTTACACCTGGAAGGCTAAGTCAGTATAGTTTTGTAAGAAAGCCCCTGATAGCACAAACACAAAAAAAGTCTTTAATTGGGAGCTTGTAAGATTGCAACTGTCAATGATAGTCTGAGACTGTGGGATATTGTTAATACCTTCTACTTGTACAAGGTTTAGATGGACCTACTGTATCAATGATAACACTACCAAGAAGAAGGAGCCCAAGTCCTGCAAAGACCAGTTGACTATGCCTAGAGATAGCATATGCTCTTGCCATCAAAAGTCCTGGATAACCTCATTGTGTTTAGGTCTATTTACTTAGAGAATATATGAAATTGCCACCTTGCACTCCTATGAGAGGGAACAGGGCCATAGCATTTGTTAGGCGAAACAAGGCATTACAGACCCTTAATTAAGTGAGTCTTCATATTTTTCTATAAGATGTAACATCATACTAGATATGCCTGTGTGAGTACATGACTCAGCAAGTCGTGAACTCACTCACCTGGAGTGACCCAACAAAGAGATTAAAATAGATGGTAAGGAGAAGGAACACCAGTGTTGGGAAATGAGCCAGAAGGTAGAGTATGGAGCCTAGTCTGCGTTTCTTGCACCAAACATGCCTTAACTCGGAGGGCAGAGTGATGAGAGTGTCATACATGAGCACCGCTAATATATCATCAATTTTGTGAATGGCACTACATAGACAGTGGTATGTACACCTACCCGTAGCGGCGAAGTAGACATAGCTAAATGCCACGCTGAGATTACCAGTGAGAGTCGCCTGGTTGCGTGAAGGATTGCTACTTACGCGTCAGACTGCGCCTGAATAACAGCTGCCGCATCCTGGGGAGATGACATGATAGAAGGGATGGTATGTAGAGTAACAAGTGATTTACGGTGGGTGTAGTGAACTATGGTAAGAGTAGCCCATTGCGCAAGCCATACTTATACTAAACCGACCGCAGGCGATTCACAATATGATCAATCAGCGTCAATAACTGCCGTGCGGCGAGCATGATGGAAGCCATGTGCCAGAATTGTATTATGCCCAATGGCACGAGCAGTAGCCATGGATAATGGCCAGAGCAAGCAACTGATATCACGCTTCTTGTCGTTGTTTAGGGTCAAAGGGACATTCCGACTAGCGACCAGTGGGTTTCCATGACAGCGAATTGTCGCTTGGAATTGTCAAGACGAACCGTAGACAGGCTCTCGAAGGAGGACTCAGATGCGACAGAGACATTGAATGTCATCCCAGTTCCGTGAGCAATGATCGATCAAGAGGAAAATACGACGATCATCACCACTAGCCATGGCACGTGTCCTTGTGGTTATTCATTGCGTTGTACCATCAATTGATGGCATTCTTCACTGGCAAGGCGTCGCCCACGCGAGAACGCGCCAGGTAAGGCTCCTGTGGCATAATCTACTACCAACAAGGACCGGCAGATTTGCACATACCGATTCAAAGAATGGTGTAGGATTGAGGGGGAAAATGTTTAGCATGATGTTCCGGTCCCGAAGACAGGTGGCCGCTGAGAAAGAAGGAGCCGAGACGCAGCCTGGGTAAGCGGATATAACGAGGATAAGATGACATGCCATGGTACTGACCACGAGTGACGTATGATTCACAGCATCATCTATTGGTGCCACAGGTTTGCCATGGAACGGGTCCCTAGCTGCCCGAGCAAGCACCTGAGGTCACAATGCAGTCGAGGGAAGGGACATAATAGCTCGTGAATGTCCGTGTCAGCGGATTGTGGATAAGAAAATTTCCAGGGCGGAGCTTGACAGGCCCTAGAAGGAGGTCATTGAGACGATGCTCAGAGTGAAGCTCAATGCAGATGCCATAAGTCACAATGAACTCACCAGTGAATAGGGCTATTACCATCTCGACAGCGGAATCGTATCCACGGGGTCGCTCACCGCGTTGTGCCAGTGGCGAATATGATGAGCCTTTCCGCATGGTCATTCAGTTCAATGTGCTATAGCGATGATCTCTTTTGTGGAGAGGTGAGGTGGGTATGACGAGAGCCATTGTCAATACAAAAACGAGCTGAGTCGATACGACACCCTGGGACCGGTGCAGCTGGTAGCTGATGGCATCGCAAGTCGAACGTAGACGATATGAGATGGGCGGGTTTAGCTAGCGAGCAGAAGGTTTGTGCAGAGTGTCACGTCGGTCACGGTGATGACACTTGAGCAGTAATTGCATCACGATCGGCTCTGTTTCTGCTTCGTGTGGATCGCGGGTGTGCCGTGGCGCGAGTCCGTGCCGTAAGCTGTGAGCACCAGCTAGCCTACACTCGGGCGAGAGCCAAACTCAGTCCATCGCTGATTCGCTTCCAAATGGTCATTACAATCACAGCCTCTCCGTCGCGCCACTCTGTTGCTCATCCTACCCCCACAGGCCAGCAAACCAACAAGTCCTAGTCTGCTCTCTGGAGCTATCTGGCAAACGACGTACGTTTCGCTTCCACTCCATCCCTTCAGCGATCCACGCCACTCCTTTGACTGCCAGTAGCTCCGTCTGTTGTTATTAGAGATTAATAAGCCTGATATTTTGTCTGTGCGAACGAATGAAATGATCGCTCAATGGGTATTGTCTGTGGGAACAAAATGCGATTGATGACTAATCAATGCTCCTAGTATGGCGATTAAAGTTCCTGAAGATGAGCCCGTGAATGGCGATAGCGATTGAGCGATTGCAATACTGGTGAATCTCTGTTGAAATAGTCGATCGCCCGTGCTGAGATTTATCGAGGTACCTGATGACGTAATCACAGGTTCCTGACGGGGGTGATGGCAACCAGAAAATCGGCTCTCGGATATTGACAAAGAGTGGAGTAAGGGATTACCCAGTGATGGCTCAGAGAGGTTGATCTATGAGCAGATAAGTAAGTCGCAATAGTTGTACTACTAAAGCAGGCTTCAAGGCTGTGTAAAACAGCGAGTACGAATCTATAGCGATATTTTAAGTCGCTGTAGATTGTGTGCGATTTGAGTGCAGACTAAATTCTGACTCAGAGTGAGTGTAGACTATATTCTAACTAGTGTAACGTACAGGTCATACTACAATATTTATACTACATTGTCGCAGATAATCTACAATAAAACATCTGGAGTTAATGGGGTAATCGATGCATGCGGACAATTGGGTGACTACATGCAATCTGACAGGTAGTGATCATGATGAGGATAGTGGTCAGGTGGAAGGAATGTTAGACTTTGGTCAGGAGATACAAAGCCCTTTGCAACATGGAATGGTAATCGTAATCAGTGAATTGTGTTGTTTGAAACAATAGGAAAAACAAATCTTTGAAATTCCTCGAATATATGCATGTTAATGCATGTATAGGGACTCATTCCCTCTTTGCCCTGTTCCTTGAGCAGCTGTTCGATGAATACTCTTGGTATTCCGTTCCACTCGCATTCCGCAAGTTCTGATGGCCCTGTACACCACTTCCAAATGGTGTAGCATGTTTGAATGGTCCGGTGGCCTGGTGATTATGTAATATTTAATCGCACCGAATTTGTCCTTTAGATGCTTGGTCTCCAATTGGGGTCTTGTTCTCCCCAGTCGCATGAGACGCTCATGATGTCATATGATTCACATATGAGTTCAATAATATTCTGATCAGTGAATTGCACTGATGCTAATGGCTTGTTACCTCAGTGTAACAGTGAATTAGTAATCGCATAATGGGGAGGTATTAATGGTTCGACTCAGAGAATATATAGATATATTATTTATCACAACACCGTCCAGATACATAGATTTGCTCAATCTCTCTTTCATTCCTTGTTCCGTTTCACTAGCTAGCGGCTCAGCTCGGCGGATATAGTAGGATGTTAACTGCATATGGCAGTGGATTTACGGGGGTGGGGGGCTCTGTATCTGGACATGACTACAAGTACTCGAAGAGGAATGGAGGACCAGGAACTTCAGCTACTGGATAGAGAGAATAGGTCCGAATAACGGAGATTAGGGCCCGCGTGCAGAACCGCAATCGCTGATGATGACCAACGCACGACGTGCCACGTGCCCCGTAATTTCCACGTGCTACTTACGCCCACCGCTCGCATGCAACGCACTCGAACCCTGACAGACACCAGTCACCAAATACTACTGAACTGTCACAGCATCGTGGCGTCAGCCCAGTCCGCCCACCGCTGCACGTACCAACGTATGCCCACCCTCTCGTTTCACAGACAATGATACTCCCGCCGACCTTCATATTCACGTCGACCTCTGGCACCGTGCTATAAGCTAGTTCAGTAGCGTTACCTACAACATGCTGACGATTTTTGGGGCGGACATCCATAGAGTATTCATGCATGCCAGAGGACTGGGCCAGTCTCACAATCTCCACGACGTGGCGCAGAATCAATGAGCGCTCTCATGCACTTACCGTATGCACTCACAAGGTTGCTCACTGGCATCACACTGCACATCCGATAACCGTAATGTACCTGGCTTGTGTCCCCACATATTAGGCAAGGTGTACACGAACGCGTGTTTCGTCGCGTTACGGTAACTTCTTTTTCGCTTTGTCGTTTTCACGAATCGCTGGCACGCGGTGAGTGTTGCAAGTGATTATGCACATGCTTGACGTTACCGTCCGGTGACCAGATTCGATCATAGAACCTAGTCCTCCCCTGAACCCTCCCGCTTCCCAAACCATGTCCTCCACTTTCGTGCCCCACCCGTAGTAGCACCGATCGTTTCTGCACGCATCATACGCCATTCCTCAGCCCCTCCCAGATCTTCTTCGCGGGTGACAAGAGCGCCCACAGAGCGTGCCCGGTGAACTTGGCTTTCCACCGTAGTCGGTGCCGCATCACGTGACGTGCTAAGGTCTCCTTCTGTGGTGGGTGCTGTTGACGGGGTATTCGATGAAGTCATCGCAGTATGTTGAGATCCCGTGAGGATAAGCATAGAATGCAGGCTTACTATAGTGGACATTATGGACCCTTGATGTAGTATATATAGTTACGGTCATGGATGACCGTAACGTAGTATATCTATTGGACAAGTAGTTAGTAAACACCTCAGTGAATTACCGATTCACTGAGGTACGTACCTTACACTGTAACGAGACGACAAGCGACTTACCGTAGTATAGTCTTTCATCTCTAGGTATAGTTGTAATGCAAGCTCAGTCAATTACCGATTCACTGAGTCTTTCGTCTCTAGCTACTGCGCCAATAGCCAATAGGTTATGGGCCCCGCAGAGCCCGTTATGTCCTCCGCCACCTCCAAGTCATTTGTCGTCCCTAAGCTGGACCGAGATGGCTCGAACTGGGTCACCTGGAAAAGTCAGATGTTAGCGACACTGGCGTCAACCCGTGGTGCCAAACGACACCTGGATGGGACCACTCGGATCCCCCTGCCGATTCCCACTTATCCTGATGGCCACATATTGACGAGCAACGAGGAGGAGAAGTTGGATGGCATAGAAAAACGATGGGACAATTATAACCAGCGTGAAGCGACAATTATGGCCCAGATCTTCACAACTGTGCCAGACAGTGTCCTTATGGAGGGGCAGAACCTGGATACGGCAAAGAAGGTTTGGGAGGCGGTGTGTGCTAAGCATGAAGCCAAAGCACTCACTGTAAAGGTCGACGTGCAACGCCGGATGTACAAGATGAAGTGTGAGGACGAGTCAAATGTCTGCACACACTTGGAGAATCTCGTGAAGATGCAAGAACAGCTATCAGGGATGAATGCTACACTCACCAATGACAACTTCGTCACGGTCAACCTTGGCTCGCTCCCCAAATCGTATCGCCTACTTATCAATGTGATAACCATGTCCGCAGTGCATGCTAAAGCCAAGCTACAGCCAGATAACGTCGTCGAGAGTCTTATTGACAAGTTTGAACGGCTGTCTATTGAAGAACGTCAGCTGAAAGCTAGTGAGAACGCACTTGCCATTACAAAGGGCCGTGGTAAACCACAAATGCGTGGCAGCAGCTCAAGCACTGTCAAGACTGATGTGGAGTGCTGGAAGTGCGGCAGAAAAGGCCATGTAAAGGCCGATTGTCATTCTAAAGTGAAGAAAAAGGATAAAAAGAATGAAGACAAAGGGGGAGGTGCATCAGCAAACACAACAGTGGAGGGCGAGGATTTCGCTTTCACAACAACGTTCACTGGGACCACACTTGCGCAGGGAACAAGTCCGTTGACAGGACAAGAAGTTGATGTCTACGACTCGGGCGCATCTGGTCATATGTCGCCGCACCGGCACCATTTTACCACCTTCCAGGACTTCACGCCACGCTCCATTAACGCGGCTGACAGAACTGTCTTCCAGGCTACCAGAATGGGCAATATGAAGATTGGCATTCCTAATGGCAAAACCTCAACTCAGCTTACATTGAAAAATGTGCTGTAATGCCTGGATCTCGCCTTTACTCTGATTTTCCTAACTCGCTGCGACGCGGCTGGATACATGGTCCTGTTGAAGGACCACAAATGCGAAATTCAAGATATGAGAGGAACACTGCTAGGACAGGTCCCACTCTCGAATGGCCTCTACAAGGTAGAGCGTGACAATGCAGCATCAACTGCAAATGTTGCACGGAGGCTACTCACCCTTGACGAGTTGCACCGCCGCATGGGTGATATATCGCTGCAGGCCGCCAGGAAACTTGTCCGGAGTGGTGGGATAACCGGCCTGGAGCTTGACATGTCAAGTCAGGCCATCTTTTGCAGGTCATGCGCAAAGGCAAAGCCCATGCACAAGGTTGTCCCACAGGAGCGAGAAGGACCCCGCGCAAATACGTTCGGTGTAAAGGTACACTCGGACGTGTGGGGGCCTGCAAACCCGGAGAGTTATGACAGAAAGTCATATTTCGTCAGCTTCACCGATGACCATAGTCGATGGACATACCTAGATGCCATTGCAAAGAAAAGTGACGCCTTCCGCTGTTACAAACAGTACAACGTGTGGGTTGAAACCCAGCATGGTGTGCGGCTGAAGCGGCTCCAAACTGATCATGGGGGGAATATCTCTCAGCCGACTTCACAGCATACTTGAAGTCAAGGGGGACAGTGGGGAGCCTTACCATACATGACACACCAGAGGAAAATGGTGTCTCAGAACGGTTGAACCGCATGCTACTTGAACACGCGCGTGCAATGCTCCTCACCGTGGATCTGCCCAAATTTTTATGGACAGAGTCGGTGCAGCACGCAGTATGGCTGAAGAATAGAACGTCCACACGTGCACGACAAGGCAAAACACCCTATGAGTTGGTGTACCGCACGAAGCCAGACCTCACTGATCTACCGGAGTGGGGGGCAAAAGTCTTTGTTCTAAAGGAAGACTGTGGGAAGCTGGAGTCCAAAGCAGACGACGGGTGCTGGATGGGGTACAGTGCCGACAGCAAAGGCCACAGGGTTTATTGGCCTGGAAAATGTCGTGTCACCGTTGAACGCAACGTTGTTGTGATAAATAACATAATTATATATTTCCTGAGTCGAACCATTAATACCTCACCATTATGCGATTACTAATTCACTGTTACACTGAGGTAACAAGCCATTAGCATCAGTGCAATTCACTGATCAGAATATTATCGAACTCATATGCAAATCATATGACATCATGAGCATCTCATGCGACTGGAGAGAACAAGACCTCAATTGGAGACCAAGCGTCTAAAGGACAAATTCGGTGCGATTAAATATTACATAATCACCAGGCCACCGGACCATTCAAACATGCTACACCATTTGGAAGTGGTGTACAGGGCCATCAGAACTTGCGGAATGCGAGTGGAACGGAATACCAAGAGTATTCATCGAACAGCTGCTCAAGGAACAGGGCAAAGAGGGAATGAGTCCCTATACATGCATTAACATGCATATATTCGAGGAATTTCAAAGATTTGTTTTTCCTATTGTTTCAAACAACACAATTCACTGATTACGATTACCATTCTATGTTGCAAAGGGCTTTGTATCTCCTGACCAAAGTCTCCTAAGATTTTGTTCACCTGACCATTATCCTTGTCATGATCACTACCTGTCAGATTGCATGTAGTCACCCCATTGTCCGCATGCATCGATTACCCCATTAACTCCAGATGTTTTATTGTAGATTATCTGCGACAATGTAGTATAAATATTGTAGTACGACCTGTATGTTACACTAGTTAGAATTTAGTCTACACTCACTCTGAGTCAGAATTTAGTCTGCACTCAAATCGCACACAATCTACAGCGACTTAAAATATCGCTATAGATTCGTACTCGCTGTTTTACACAGCCTTGAAGCCTGCTTTAGTAGTACAACTATTGCGACTTACTTATCTGCTCATAGATCAACCTCTCTGAGCCATCACTGGGTAATCCCTTACTCCACTCTTTGTCAATATCCAAGAGCCGATTTTCTGGTTGCCATCACCCCCATCAGGAACCTGTGATTACATTATCAGGTACCTCAATAAATCTCAGCACGGGCAATTGACCATTTCAACAGCAATTCACCAATATTGCAATTGCTCAATCACTATTGTCACTCACAGGCTCATCTTTGGGAGCTTTAATTTCCATACTAGGATCATTGATTAGTCATCAATCGCACTTTGTTCCCACAGACAATACCCATTGAGCGATCATTTCATTCATTTGCACAGATGAAATATCAGGCTTATTAATCTCTAAAAACAACAGAAGATGTGCTCTTTGCTACTTACTTCTGACACTTTGTCTGAAAAATCCAACATATCCTCCAGTCCATACATAAGTGCAACTTGTGAGATTTGACTGTGGTGCAAAAGTCTTTGGCTCAGAGATGCATACAGTTTGTTGCATGACTTCATGGTGGGCAATAGACTACCACAGAACCATTCCATAAAAAACAACCAATTCACCCATACTGGTCCTGTTCTCCATATGTCAAGTGGGATATGAAGAAGAGTGTGTATACACAAGGTGCAAGTTGACAGCCTTTCAATGTCATATCGGTAACAATACCTGGGGTGGATTAGTACAACTGGTGTCAAGGGGAGAAAGACATATAACTCACTCTTCATTGTCATGCACCCAACCGAAAATTTTATCTTCCAGTTCATTTACTTCTTTGTCAGTTATCATGAACTGGAGGAGAGTATTGATGATGTCAATTAGTAACAGAAAGTGATCGTAATAAATAGCACTAAGCCGTCCTTTGAGCAGATATGGGACAAGATACAGAGTCTGGAATCCCCACACTTCAGCAGTGAAGAGGTGACATTCTGAGGTGATATCTGGTATTGCACATGAGAATCCAGCAGGAATCAATGCCATGGCAGCAGCAGTCTCTTCACCTATCATCTTCCACATATTTTTGGGTATAATAAAGTCACCAGTGCCCTCTTTCAATCCCTTGAAGCAGCCTGTCCAAAGGTCTACCAGCATGGGTGGAAATTGTTATGAATAAAAATAAAAGATATAAATAAATCACCTATTAACGACACCACTGATGATTCCTGGTATTCTAACACCGGGAGATTATCTACAGATGCTCTCATTATATTCTATATCAACCCCTATCCCTCACCCATCACCAAGACCGAACATATGCAGGACCAAGCCCATGACACCATATCCATCACAAAAATGTCAATGTAATTGTCAATGTCAATGTACATATACATTGCAGCAGTCCCTCTATCCCAGCACGTGGAGCCATCATGCGCCGAGTGTACCTGTGATGACATCAGAGATCAGGTCTGATTCCAATCAATCTACTCCGCACATACATATGTCACGTAGATCCCTCGCATCCAATAATAGATGTGTGTCATCTCGAGACATCCCTACATGACCATCACTACATGCGGGACAAGTAACAAATGTGTTTCTTCTATGTCAGTGTCAGTTTATACTTTACATTCACTACTCACTATGTCACATCCCCCATCCCATATAATTAGTCTTTTGTTCGTTACTTACTGTGCCTCCATCCCTGCCATTGTATTACATAAGCAACCCAAGAAATACTCATTACACCAGTCAGAAGTAGTTAAATAGTTTGAATCATGTATGATAATTTCAGTAGTAAATAACACTCACCCCACACAAGTTGACCGAAGTTCTTAGTAAAGTAGTAGTCAAGATAACTAGCATATATTTCAGTTTACTTGAAGTTCTCTCTCATATTGAACTTCTGCTTGATTCAGCTTCACTTGAAGCTTGAATTATATTCTCCTATCATATAAACAAACCACATATCACAAGAGAAATTCCTCCCAAAGGAGATTCATGCACTCATGTGGGCAGCTCTTTGTCCTGCTGAAACCTGGCAGATGCACAAAGACCAATTCCCTGTTGATGCCCTGGGTCTTGGCTTGTCACTTCTGTTCAACATTGGTAGGGCCAGCCTGAATGTAATGAATAGCTTCCCAGCATCCTGCATCAGTATGCAGGGGTAGATTGGCTGGGTCCCAGTCTACTCCAGGACTGCCATCAAGCCAAATTGCACCCTGGGGAGCCTGAAGGGGATAGTAGTAGTTAGATTTTGTTCATTACTTGGACGCTGGCAGCCCTGTATGCAATACACCCAACAGGGAGAGAATCCATTTGGTCCTTTCAGGTATTGATTGGATTTCAGGACTTACATATCTGCAATCTTCATGATGAGGAAAGCCCGCAAGAGGAGAACTTCTCACATCAATACATGTCACAAGCTGATGCCATGGCCAAGTTGGATCATTTCAAGTGAAAATGGGAAAGCAAAGTAGTTATGGTCCTTGGGAGCATGTGGACCAGGGGTGAGCAAGATAGGGAGCATGTATTTCAGGGAAATATGGATCTCTGAAGCGAGGTTGTAGTTCATGAGAACAAAGGGCCAAGCAGTTGCCAATCCTTTACGAACCTTCTTGAAAACTTGAATGCTGTCAGACATCAGGCCAAGGACAATGTTGGTTGCACATTCAAAGTACTTGACTCCATGTGGAATCCCTCCAACAATGAGTTCAGTCCTCAAGAGCTCTTGGTAATGGCTTCTATCAAAAATATTGGAGTATTGGCCTGGAATATGATCCCTATTTGAATGATAGAAGAGAAGGTCCACCATCTTTGGACCTCTGTAATAGGGTTGTAGACACTGCATGACTGGCAAGTACTCCCAGGTTTGGCACAGATTCCCATTTTCATCAAAATGATCTTCTGAGCAGATAGGGCACAGAGATTCTTTCAACCATGAACCTGTGAAAGTGCAGCATGTGTCAATGCAGCAATCATATATCTATGGTTTGATTCCAGATAATAGTGCAATTCATGGTGTATGAGATAGGATGTATTCAGGCCAACCTTGGGTTTGAAAGCACATCTGGACTTACTGGTAACATCCCAAGATATGTTCCCTTTGAGGCAGAGGGTGAGTATCTTGATATTATTAAGTGTGTCCCCATTGAGTTTGTTGAATTCTGGGAGTGGGAGTACAAAGTTGTTTAGTTAGAATCACAGAGAATTGGTCCCTGAAACATACCTGATTCAATAATTTCCACCTGGATTTTGTTCAGGTGTTCATATTCAAACTCATTGATGAGCTTGCCAGCAGTCAAAACTTCACACACTGCCTCAGGCTCTTCATCATCCCAAGCAGTCAGGGACTCTTGGAGTTCCTCAAAATCTGTTTCTTCGTCTTTGGTATTTATTCCAATGTCCCCTTGGTCCACCCAGTCCCACCTCTCCCCAGTTATTAGCAGAGAAGCCTCTTGATGGTAGGTTGTATTGGTGTTCATTGTGATGCCAAGCACACTGATAGAGTTGAATAGCACAGGTGGTTCACACATCTCTTCAGCAGGGTGTTCCATCTAACATGGTTCTCCATGTTTCTCGATGCCATCCTCCCCATCAAACTCAGGAGGTTCCAGTGATGGCAATTCCTCATGATCATTCGCTGCATTGGCAGAGATTCAGTATTGAGTGGAGTGCCATCAGTGAGATGGTAGTAGATACATTGCTGGCTGTGATAGGGACTTGTTGCAACCACATGATTAAACTAGCATGCCCAGGTCCAAGAGCTAGGGTAGCTAAGTATATATTCATGCAAGCTAAGTCCAAAGTCACATTATTCAGTCAAGTGTCACATGACTCAAATCACATTGATGCATCTCTGCTTCCACCCTCAGATCACCAACTGGATGTCATGACTGCTGTTTTTCAGATCTTGAGTTCAGTAAGTTATGTCAATCCCCCCTATGTCCTTCCATCACACTGATATTGGCGAGGTCCCCGAAGTCTATCCTGCTCCTATTTGCTGGTCACTGAACATTATCTTCGCCATCATGTCACAATACTTCACAGTCATTTTGCATCATTTGCATCCACCCTGCAGGGTGCAGGGTCACCGAGTATGAGCAGGAGTCCGCTCTAGCCAATGGTTTTCACTCACAGATCCCATCAGTCACCTTGCCCCATGACGGTGGTTTGACCCTTACTCCATGCCCTAGCACATGCTACAACTCCACAGTGTTCTAGCCTCTCTCTATCCATTCCCCCCTGCATTTGCTTTTTACTATAAGTACTTCTATTCCACCTGTATAATTCTCTAGTTCAATTATCATACGTCTACCTCATTATTTGACCTCTTACTAGTAGAAAAAAACCTTAGTACAACAATCCACTGCCTCATCGGTAGTTGTGTCTATTGGTGAGCTCAAACCTTTGATCTTATTTGCTATGCCCCCTTAGGGGCATTGCTGAGGCTGCTATTCACAACACTTTGCAGGAGTGTTCAGATCAGCAAAAGGAACACCTAAACTAGGGTGACCTTTCCTTGAGGACGTGTGCAATTCATCGCATACTACTCTTAGGTTATTCACTACGACTGTAGGCCCATGTCAGAATCACACTGACGTTATATCTTTACTCTGAATCCAATCTTGACACTGGATTGAAAGTGTCTCTGTGGGCCTTTGTCATGATGTGAGTCCCCATCCAAAAAATTGCTAAGAAACCAAATAGCAACAACAAGAACCAGTCAGACAAAATAAGATCAGGAAAAAGAACTTACCTGTGCAGCCTGCTAAACTTGGGAAAAGCACTCTTCTTCTAATTGTTGAACAACTCTGGTCAGATAGGCTACTATGCAAGGAAAATATGAGAAACTAGTGTTAAGTTCGCGGACGTTACCCGGAACTTCGGAGGTCGGAGACTCGGAGGTCGGACTTCGAAGGTATGCGAGGGGGGTAGGGACTTGGCTTCAACTTATGGGTTGCGCCACCCACTATCGTTTGATCCCTAATTTCGGAGTTCAGAGGTTCGGAGGTTCGGAGGCTGACTAGAGGCTCGGACTCGGAGGTATTAAGTAATAGTATCTA
>QFFB01000987.1:0-26952 GCA_003316465.1 Ramaria cf. rubripermanens
AGGATTATACTTTAAGAGGTAAACAACAAGAACTAAAACGGAACATAATAGTTACTTCGGAGTTTGGGGGTCCAAAGGTTCGGAGATTCGGTGTTAGATCTCAGGGATCTAACAATCCTACAATCATCTGGTAAGGTTTCTTAGCCATCTTTTCTTTGTCTCTGTCCTTGGTTGGACATGTTGTTGTAGATAATCAAATCCCAGGCTCTAATGGGGTGCTAACCAGGAATGCCTCTTGCATTTTGAACCGGGCTACCACTGCATCAAGATAGGATGCCTGGGAGAGCAAAATGGTCCTAGCATCTCTGTCACGCGTGATCTTCACACCTAGGAGTCAATGGACATCTCCTAAATCTTTTATCTCAAATACGCTCTCTAGATCTATCTTCAGCCTGTCCATCTCCATCTGGGAACTGGCACAGACAAGCATATCGTCCACATGTATTGCCACAATTGAAGTGTCATCTTTCGAGGTGCGGATGTAGATGCAGTGGTCAACTGAGATGCATACATAGCTAAAACTGGTCATTGTGGCATGTAGTTTTTTGTTCCATTGATGCCCCCCTTGTTTTAACCCGTAGAGCCCTTTTTGTAGCAGTGTAAGATAATCTTGTTTTCCCAGCTCCTCAAATCCTTTTGGTTGTTTCATAAAAATCTCCTCTTCTAGTTCTCCATAGAGGAACACTGTTTTTACATCAAATTGCTGTATTAACCAGTCACGCTGTGCACCAATGTGCAGGATTGCACATATGCCTTCCATGCATGCGACAGGTGCAAAGGTGTCTGTATAGTCTAGCCCTGCAACTTGGGAGAAACATTGTGCTACCAACCAGACTTTATGTTCAACTTGCTAGCCCTGTGTGTTCCGCTTGATATGACAAACAGGGTGACATCTGATGACTTTCCTGCCTAAAGGCAGAGCTGATGGTGGTACAAGTTTCCACACATTGCACTCCTTGATTGAGTTCATCTCTTTTTCCATTCCCTTCTGCCATTTTTCTTTGTCTTTTGTATGCATAGCCTCTGCCCAATTCTTGGGGTCATGTGGGTCCTCATCCACAAGTATTGCCAATGCATTGTCTGTATCACCATTTAGGGGCATGTTCAGCTCCATAACAGGGTCCAGGACTCATGGCTGAGAATTATATGCCTTCTTGTGAGCAGCGCTTGTGCGTACTTTCTCTCGTGCATGATCAAGTCTGCTGGCATATGGGATACTGCTCATGGCTGCACCACCTGCTGATGGTTGTGGTTCTTTACTTGAATGTTGTAGATGGTTTAAACCAGCATTAGTATCCTCCTCAACCTCACAATCCCTGTCTTGGGGTTGGATCTCGCCTGGTTGATGCTCATGTGTGTTAAGGATGGTGTTACCGTCTGAGGCCTCCTCTTCGACTTGGCTTTCATCAACACTCTCACTGGACATGTCAATGGTGATATACTTGCCATTTCCACATTGTCTTTTATTGCCCTTCATCCCCTTATGCAGAGCTCTTGACATAGTGTCTTGTGACTCGATGAATGAGACATTGTACAAGGTGAGTATTTGTTTCTGTTGTCAGTGCCAGCATTGGTATGCTTTAGAGTTAGCTGAGTAGCCTACTAGGACACATTCCTCTGAGTGGTTGTATATCTTGGGGTTTGCTTTGTTCTGAATAAGGACAAAGGCCTGACAGCCATATTCACGGAGGTGAGATACTCAAGGCTTCCTCCCATAGAGGGCTTCGTAGGGGGTCTTGCCTTTTAATGAGTGAGTAGGTGTCCTCTGGGCTAAATAAAATGCTGCCATAACACATTCTCCCCATAGATTTGGTGGGAGATTTGCATTGGATTGCATAGCACATGCTCAGCCCATAATTGTGCGGTGTAAATGTTCATATTTCCCATTCTTTACTGATGTGTATGGTGCTGTGTACTGATGCTTGACCCCATGTTTGCAGAGTACAGCTTCATATTCGGCACTTGAGTATTCTCCCCCACCATCGGTTCATACAATACCTAGGGATTGCCCAGTCTCTCACTCAGCTCTGATTTTCCAATCCTGGAAAATTTGTTGTGCATCGGATTTCTTTTTGAGGGTAAATCCCCATGGAAAACTAGAAAAATCATCTATGATATTCATTAGGTAGACCGCACCACCTGCTGAGGAATATCCTCAGGTCCTGTTAAGTCCGAGTAGACTATCTCCAGTGGCCTCTTTGCCCTCTCCCCCTCCCGTATGCATGGGACTGGTGTTTTTGCCTGTTTTCCAAGGAGACAGTGTTCACATATGGGAGGTGTGGTGGAGAGGTCTGTGGGCATACCTTTTACCATGCCATGCTTTGCTATGTTTATGATAGACTGATAGCTGACATGACCCAAGTGTTTGTGCCAGGTAGCGATGGATGGGATAGCTCAAGCTAAGAAAGAGTACTCTTTTTTTAGCTGGTTTCCAAGCAGCATGTATAGACCCTGTTCCTTGCAAGTGGCTTCTGCAAGTATTTTTCCTGATTTGTTATGGACTGTGCATTTCTCCTTTTCGAAGGTGACACTCATGTTGTCATCAGCCAGTCTGCCCATAGAAATAAGGCACAGTGCAGCATGTGGCACATAGAGAACATCCTTGAGTATGATGTGGCATCCCTTTCCAACCCTAAGCTTTATCTTACCAATACCGATGGCTGCAATTGCCAAGCCATTGACACCCTTGATAGGTTGAGCCTTTATTGGCACTAACTCAATGAAGTCTGAGTGGTGAGGAGAGCAGGAGGATGTAGCAGCGGAATCCATATGGTAGGAATCTCCTTTGCCTGCTGCTACTATAGCTGCACATTCTCGTTGAGAGCATGGTTTCACAACGATAGAAGATAGCTGAGCATCACTAGTATTGTCTTTTGTCCAAGCAATAGAGTACATATTGTGCTCTGGGTTGGCTGGCTGGTCAGAGGATGCAACCATAGAGTAGTCAGAGTCATTGAAGGACTCTGCCAAGGAGTAGGGAGTTTTTGAGTGCCTGGAGTTAGTTGTCACTTGTGCCAGGTATATTGCTTCTTCTTTGTGTGTGACAGCAGCTGCCGCAGCATCATATGTAGACTCATCAGAGTCACTAGAATTAGTATCCTGTGCAGCATGTGCCTTTTCAGGCTCCTTCTTACGCTTCTGTTTCATCTCTCTCTCCTTTAGCTTTGCCTCTTCCTTCGACTTATTCACAGGCCCCCCTGGTTGGAAAAACTTCTCAAGTGTGTGGTTGGTATAGCCACAGTTTGAGCAGCTGGCATTCTTTTGCTTCTTGGCCTTTGTTTTGGACTGGGCCAGGAATGCAGTCTCTTGTGTGTCTTTTTCCTCCGTTTGGCCCTTGAGTTGTTGCACCTCATGTTCAAGGTGTTTGATGATCTTTTGGGACATAAGGGATTGAGCTGCAAGTAGGGTTTCAAGTGTCTCCCTTATCATCTCAAATTCACCATCATCTCCAAGCGCATGTAGGAAAAACATGGCCTTCCATTCTTCTCAAGTAGGGACTCCAATTTCAAATAAGTGGTCAATAATGCCATTGAGTTCATGGATCGTTTCTGTGATCCCTTTTGACGAGGCATGTGTGAATTGTGTATGCAGTGCTGTATGCAATAAGTTGAGCTGACCAACCGTCCCTTTTTCTCTAAATTCTCTTTAAGTTTTTCCCAAGCTTCTTTGGCAGTCTGTATGTCATCAAGATGATGCTGGAGAGTCGGGTGCATTCGTGTCTGAAGGTACATGACTAATTGTAGATTGAAATGATCCCAATCATCGAAATCTGCAGCGGGCCTTGGCACCTTGCCACAAAAAAACATCCAATAGCCACCAACAACCAGTTTTGCCTTCACAGTGCAGGCCCATGTCTCATACGTATCCTCCATTAAATGTGTAAATTTCTCAAGTTTTACGGATGTGGGGAATGGAGCTGGTGTCAGCATGGTGGCTGCTGGATTGGCTTGAGGTGTTGCACCTGTCATTGGTATATTCAAGCAAGTGTGCTAACATCTAATTTGCTAGTAATCTCAATATATGCCTGTTAGTTTGGACAGGCAGGGCCCATAACCTATTGAGATCTGTACTTCATCAGTCTTAGTCATGGTTTGAACAACTGTAGCATTACCTGTACTTTGTCAGTCTAGTACAAGTTGATATAAGTACAGGTAGGTAATCTTTGTGAGAACCGCTCACCTCAGTCATGGTTTGAACAACTGAGGGAAAAGAATTCAGACCCAAACTCACATGCCATTTGTACATACACTCGCTAAGAACGATTTCAACGTAGTCTACATTGTTCTTAGTTGCTACAGGAGTTGTTATATGCATTTGATTCAGCATCCATGGCATAGACCCAGATAAATCCTCACTGATATGACCTTTTGTTACAAATTGTGATGAAGTGTGACCCAAAACTGCCAGTATCCTGATCCACATCCTGATTTGAACATTGGATGTCTCTGGCAACATGAACTCTGACTCTTTGGTAATAAAAGTTGATAGGACTATAAATCACATCCAATTCTCATAAGTTTAAAAAATGAGGAAAACTGATCCACATCCTGATCAGTGATAGTAATCAGTTTTGGGGGGGATAAAACTCAAAACTTCTTTGGAATTTCATGATGATTTTTAGATGATAATATTTATAATTTTTTAAGGATTTGCTCAACCCAAAAAAGTCTGATAGAACAATGAATTTTCTTCCAATTTCATGACCTAGGCAATTATCAGGAAATGTGTAATATCCTCAGAATTTCCAGTGTATTCTCCAAATCAGAAAAATTTGCCATGCCTCCAGTGTACATGTGACAATTGATGTCCTGCACTCCCTGCTAGCTCTGACATGGCAAAGTGGCGGTCACATCATCAGTATCTGAGCCGCAGGAGCACCAGAACATGACTTACCGGTACTCGTGCTGCGGCACGCCTCACTCAGTCCTCAGTTTCTAGTCCTAACTTCAACCGGCGCGGCGTGCCTACTATCTCACTCCCGGCTCCGGATCGGAACGTCCAGCCGCGGAGGGTGTGGATGTGTGATCTTCATGTGAGACGAAGCTCGGAGCTCGAAGCTCTGCTTATACACGTTGGAGCGATGTTCTGGCACTGGGGTTCATTCTCGTTTTGGGACTGACGACAACGACTGAGACCACGACGCGAGGGTAGGTTCGACGCGCGTACAAAGCAGCAAAGCTATTGAAAAGTTGATGACCCGGTCAGTTGCTAGTTGTGTGATAGAGAGTGTGCGTACAACTTGGAGGTCAAATGTGAGGTACCGTTGCTGTTATTCATTTATTGTCATTTACTCATGTTCTTTCTAGCCAGTAGTGTTCTGCCAAGTTAAATTTCTTATACACCACACGAAGAAGACCACGAAGTTAGTAAATTCGCGTTTCAGCATGCGTATAAGCAGCAGAAGTGTCCGAGAGAAGACGGACCTGATCGACACGAGCTCTTGGACTCTGCGAGAGCAGAGCTTGGTTGCTGAAACGTGGGCGGTTGTTATGTTTTTATTTCATCTATTTTGAGACCCACATCTCTGTCTACATACGCATGGATTAGGTCTTCTCATTCCCACGTTCTCAACGCAGTTGCATCGCACTGCCCCCTTCTTTCCCGTACACCACGATGGCCTCTAACTTGACCATGGACCATAGCCAGCAGACCTCCAAAGCTTCCACTTCATCCACGCAAGACCAAGCGCCGCCAATCGTAACCTCGTCTCTGGGAGCTTCAATAGTAAGCTTGATTCTGAGACTCCAACGAATAAGGGGCCTATTTGACGACTTCCATGGCATCCAGGTTGTCTCGCCATCCACCTCGGGTCTTGCGGCAGGGAGAATGGCCATTGAATCTACACCAAAGCCACAAATCGATGAGCATCAGGGCACCGGGCTTAGGTTACTTTCACTCGGTAATGGTTTTCATGCTTGTGATGTGACACCTTCTGACAGCCTCGGCAGATGGCGGCGGGATCCGTGGCTTGTCCGAACTGATAATACTACAAGAAATCATGCAGAGAATCCGGCGCCAGGAAGAGCGAGAAACCGTGCCCCTTCCGTGCGAGTATTTCGACTTGATCGGCGGTACGAGTACGGGAGGGTGAATTAGTTGTGTCTGGATTACGATTGCTCTCTGATCTGTTCTATGCAGGCTCATAGCACTCATGCTGGGCCGCCTCCGCCTTCCCGTAGATAAAGCGATCGAAGCCTATGGGAGATTCGCCTCACAAGTGTTCTCGGACAAGAAATACCTTTGGAAGGACGGAATGTTTAAGGCTAGCATTTTGAAGAAGGTTATCCAGGAGATCATTCTGGAATCGATTGGTGATCCTGACGCACGAATGTTCGATCCAAGGCCAAGCAACGAAGTGTGCAAGACGTATGTCCATGCTGTGATTTCTCCTTGATACATTGCTGACTGAAACTCAGTTTTGTCTGTGCAATGCCGGCGAATAACATAAGTGCCCCCCGCCTCTTTCGTACGTACAACGTCGAGAAATACGAATCATTCAACTGCACGATATGGGAAGCTGCTCGTGCCACTTCTGCAGCCCCTACCTTTTTCAAACGCATTACCATTGGCATACCTCCTACGGATGAACCATTTGTCGATGCTAGTCTTGGTTGCAACAATCCTATCAAGCAAATCCTCAATGAGGCCGAGCACATCTTTCCGCAGCAACAAATTGCTTGCATCGTCAGTATCGGCACTGGACATGTCACCACTACCGGACTCCCGACGCCTAGTCTGTTTAAGAATGTGATACCATTAAGTGTAGCCGAGGTATTGAAGAAGATCGCCATGGAGTGCGAGGTAACAGCCGAGGAAATTGAGTGGCGCTTCAGATCCACTGCGAATGTGTACTTCCGTTTCAATGTGGAACAAGGAATGCAGAGTGTGACGTTGGCGCAGTGGGAAAGGTTGCCTGAGGTAACGACACACACATTGCAGCATCTTCGGCGGGGAAAAGTAGATGAGTTAATCACGGCTGTTGTGAAAGCTCTCAGGGAGCGCCGGGAAATGATAGCTGCGGCACACCTCAGTGCGTACAACTTGCAATCCCTCACAGCTGATGATAATGTTATATGATAGATATTGTGGAATCTGGTAAACATGGAGCGCTGCTTAAGACTTGTCCTCCACCAACACGGAGATTTACTGGAAGAGCCGACATCCTTTCACAACTGGAGCAATACTTCTTCCCAAAAGATATATCAACTGCTAAGGAGGGGCAGCGCATCTTTGTTTTGTATGGGGTTGGTGGAGCAGGTAAAACCCAGATTGCATTGTCATTCATTGATAAATTCTATCAACGGTGAGGTAGCTGACCCTGGTCTGTGTTCTGTTTGGACTAACCAACTTCCTGTTCAGTTTCTGGAGAGTCTATTACATGGATGCAAGTAGTGTACAAACCATAGAGTCTGGGTTTGAAGACATTGCTCGTGAAGGGGGCATTGGCAAGAGTGCTAATGATGCTATTCTCTGGCTGGCTGTGCAGCCCCAGAAGTGGCTACTCTTCCTGGATAATGCTGATGACCCAGGGATAAACCTTCAAAAGTACTTCCCTGCATCCAGGCATGGAAACATTATCATAACAAGTCGTAACATGGAGTGCCATGTGCATGCACCCAACTCTAGCTGTAATGTTTCAGGTATGCACCCTGAGGAAGCAATCCAGCTGCTCCTTACATTTACAACAGCTGTACATTCTGAGAAGAATCATAACTTGGCTTCTGTGATTGGGAAAGAACTTGGCTTTCTTGCACTGGCAATTGTACAAGCTGGGGCATATATTTCAAAGGGATGCAGCTTGGAAGCATATCTGGGTATTTTCAAGCAAGATCGTGCTCAATTAATGAGGCAGCACTCTGTGCAGATGGTAGATGATTACCAATGGGCAGTGTATACAGCATGGGAAATTAGTTTTAAAAAACTAAGTCCCATGGCAGCAATGCTACTACACCTGTGTGCATTTCTGCATTATAAGTGTATTTCTAAAAGCCTCTTTCAAAGAGCTGCTAGCATGAATAAAGATGGACAATTTAATGATGTAAACCCATTTCTGGATCACTTTCAAACCACAGATGGCAATTGGAGTGACTTTCAATTTCAGGAAGTCATTCATGAGTTAGCTTCTTACTCACTAATTACTATTAATGAAGAGGGTGATACATTTTTCATTCATCCACTGGTACATACATGGGCTCAAGATCATCTGGATATAGTAGAGCAGAAGAATACTCGAGCATGCACAATACAGATACTAGCACTTTCTATCCACCATGATGATAGTACTGAGGGCTATACCTTTAGGAGAACTCTTCTATCCCATATTGATAAGTTACTTCCAAAGGGTGTAGAGTCCAAAATAGGGAAGAGATTTGCACTAGTGCTCTATGAGGCAGGATGGTGGAAGGAGGCTGAAAAGCTGAATGTTCAGGTAATGGAGGAAAGCAAGAGGGCCCTTGGTGAGGAGCATCCTGACACACTGAATGCCATGTCCAACCTTGCTTTCACCTATGGGAGCCTAGGCCACTGGAAGAAGGCTGAAGAGCTGAATGATCATGTCTTGAAGGCAAGAAAACAGGTCCTTGGGGAGGAGCATCCTCTCACACTGACTGCCATGGCCAACCTTGCCTCAACCTATCAGAGCATGGGCCAGTGGAAGGAGGCTGAAAAGCTTGAGGTTCAAGTGATGGAGGCAAGGAGGAAAGTCTTTAATGAGGAGCATCCTTACCTACTGACTGCCATGTCAGACCTTGCCTCAACATATCGACATCTGGGCCAGTGGAAGGAGGCTAAAGAATTGGAGGTTCAGGTGGTAGAGGCAAGGAAAAGGGCCTTTGGTGGGGAGCATCCTGGTACACTAGTGGCCATGGGAAACCTTGCCTCAACCTATCAGAGCCTGGGCCAGTGGAGGGAGGCTGAAGAGCTGGATGTTCAGGTGATGGAGACAAGGAAGAAGGTCCTTGGTGAGGAGCATCCTAGCACATTGAAAGCCATAGTCAACCTTGCTGCAACTTATCAGAGCCTGGGCCAGTTTAAGAAGGCTGAAAAGCTTGAGGTTCAGGTGATGGAAGCAAGGAAGAGATTACTTGGTAAGGAACATCCTGACACACTGAATACAATAGCCAACCTTGCCTCAACCTATCGACATCTGGGCCAGTTGAAGGAGGCTAAAGAGCTGGATATTCAGGTGATGGAGGCGAGGAAGAGGGTCCTTGGTGAGGAGCATCCTGACACACTAAATGCCATGGGTAACCTTGCTGCAACCCACCGGTGCTTGGGGTGGTGGAAGGAGGCTAAAGAGCTGGAGGTTAAGGTGATGGAGACAAAGAAGAGGGTCCTTGGTGAGGAGCATCCTGACACACTGAATGCCATGGGTAACCTTACTGCAACCTATTGGAGCCTGAGCCAATGGAAGGAAGCTGAAGAGCTAGGTGCTCAAGTGATGGATGTAAGGAAGAGGTTATTTGGTGAGGAGCATCCTGACACACTGAATGCCATGGGTAACCTTGCTGCAACCCACCGGTGCTTGGGATGGTGGAAGGAGGCTGAAGAGCTGGAGGTTAAGGTGATGGAGACAAAGAAGAGGGTCCTTGGTGAGGAGCATCCTGACACACTGAATGCCATGGGTAACCTTACTGCAACCTATTGGAGCCTGAGCCGGTGGAAGGAAGCTACAGAGCTAGGTACTCAAGTGATGGAGGTAAGGAAGAGGTTATATGGTGAGGAGCATCCTGACACACTGAATGCAATGGGTAACCTTGCCTCAATCTATCGGAGCCTAGGCCAGTCAAAGGTGGCTGAAGAGCTGGAGGTTCAGGTGATGGAGGCAAGGAAGAAAGTCCTTGGTAAGGAGCATCCTCACACACTGACTGCCATGGCCAACCTTGCCTTAACCTATCAAAGCCTGGACCAGTGGAAGGGGGCTGAAGAGCTGGGTGTTCAGGTGATGGAGGCTAGGAAGAGGGTCCTTGGTGAGGAGCATCCTGACACACTGAAAGTGGCAGGTGAACTTGCCTCAACCTATTGGAGCCTAGGCCAGTCAAAGATGGCTGAAGAGCTGGAGACTCAGGTAATGGAGGCAAAGAAGAGGGTCCTTGGTGATGTTACAATCTAGTCCCTTGCATATCTCCAGTAGCCATATCTGGCAATCCAACCCATTCCAAGCCCATAACCCTGAGTCCAACTGAGTCCAAGCTATCACCAAAGTATCCCAAGCCCAAGCCTGACCCTTGTTTACTATATCCATCTTCCCCAAGCTTCATTCTATCCCTCCCCAAACTTCATTCCAATCCCTTAGATAGTTTATGTCTGACCTTGTCCCTTGCTATTCATATATAAGTCTCATCTGTATGTACCTCACTCTTCAGTCAGAAATCAACTTAGATATCACCTTGAGTCCCATAGTAGTTTTCTAATAAGCCTTTCTCTTGTTCCCTTACTCTCCTCCTGCCTGAACCTCACTCTGAAATCAAGGGCATGCACAATAGTAGATGGCATAGCACACAAGCTGAAGCCAAGCCCTTGCCTTTACAATCCTCAGTCTGAGCTCACCTTGAGGTTCCTCTTGTGATATGTAGTTTTATGTCTTTATGAATAGAGAATATAATTCAAGCTTTGAAGTGAAGCTGAATCAAACAGAGGTCTGATATGAGAGAGAACTCCTAGATAATTGCAATATATGCAAAATATCTTAACAACTACTTTAACTAATGACTTTGAACAACTTGGACAAAGTGAGTACTATTGCTACTGGAATTATCATACAAAGTTTCAACTATTTAAGTGATTCTAGCAAGTGAGTGGAATATTACAAAAACTGCTTACATTAAACAATGGTGAGGGTGGGGATGTAAGTTACAACCAAAAGTTTAACTAAATAGAATGAAACTATAATACTATACATATTAAATAGAAGGCTTGATATAGGGGTAACATAGGAGTGGAATCCTTGATAAACATCTGTCAAGATTGGAATTTAGGGCAAAGATAAAACATCAGTGTAATTTCAACATGGGCCTACAGTCATAGTGAATAACCCAAGAGTAGTATGTGATGAATTGCACACGTCCTTAAGGAAAGGTCACCCCAGTCCAGGTGTTCCTTTTGCTGATCCAAACACTTCTGTGGAGTGCTGCAAATAGTGGTCTCGGCAATGCCCCCAAAGGGGCGTAGCAAATAAGATCAAAGGTTCAAGCTCACCATAAGGCACAACTACTAATGAGGGAGTAGGTTGTTGTACTAAGGTTTGTTCTACTAGTGAGGACTCAAATAATGAGGTAGACATATGATAATCAAAGTAGAGAATTATACAGGTGGGATCAAAGTACTTATAGTAAAAAAGCGAATACAGGGGGGGATGGGTCAAGAGGGACTAGAATACTGTGGAAGAGCAACATATAATAGGACACGGAGTAAGGGTCAAACTACACCTTCATGAGGTAACACAGCTGGTGGGGCCTAGGTGTGAAACCTGTCAGGTAGGCCGGACTTCTGCTCTCACTTGGTGACCCTGCACTCCGCAGAGCAGATGCAAAGGGTGTGAAACAAGGGCGAAGTATCATGGCATAATGGTGAAGATACTGTTTGGGGACCAGCAAATAGTGGTGTGAATGGTATATGTGTGGGAGTGGTGTCATGGGGTATTTCGGTGATGGCAGAGGTCATGGGTAGCGTGATTGGCCAGGAGGATACAGGAAGAAATGGCAATCCTGACAACATCCTGTATGCAGCAACAGTGACACAGGGATGTCTCAACACAACCTGTATCTATTCTTGAATATGAGGCACTTACATGCTAAATCTTTATGTGGGGTAAGTGAATTTGATGTCAGATCTGATCACTGATATCATTGCAAGTACACAGGATATGTGATTGCCTCATGTGCTAGGATAGTGATGGATAGATGGGCTCAGTGCAGGGTATGTGTGACCTTGGGGTTGAATAGGAACCATAGGGGAATTATCTGGAGCTGATATCCCTGGTAGCATACCGCTAGGATCATTAGCATAGCTATTAATGAGGAATATAACAATGTCTTTTATTTTTATATTCATAATAGTCCTAAACCAAGGCCTCAGTCTCAACAGGTGAGGACTATCCTGACACACTACCATGGCCAACCTTGCCTTAACCTATCAAAGCCTGAGCCAGTGGAAGGAAGCTGAAGAGCTGGGTGTTCAGGTGATGGAGGCC
Organism: Ramaria cf. rubripermanens; assembly: GCA_003316465.1. Lineage (NCBI taxonomy): Eukaryota > Fungi > Basidiomycota > Agaricomycetes > Gomphales > Gomphaceae > Ramaria > Ramaria cf. rubripermanens. The sequence goes on from QFFB01000987.1 coordinate 12,191, forward strand.
AGGAAGAGGGTCCTTGATGAGGAGCATCCTCATACACTGATAGCATGAGGAAACCTAGGCAGACACTCTATACTCAAGCAGCACACTGGTAAAGGGGAAATCCTAAGAGAAAACTCTGAGGATCCCTTGACCCACTAGCTAACAACTATATATATATACTTTGTGCATCACAACTCTGCACCTCTGAAGTCAGAATTACATAAGCAACAGGGGTGCTGGATTAGGGACAGGGCCAAGGAGGTGTTCAGAAGATGCTGGGGGAAGTACCTGTGAAGCTCTGGGACAAGAGGTCAGTTTCCAAAGTGACATTTGGTAGGATTGACTTTGGCAGGGTGGTTGTTAGGGGTCATCCACAAGTCAGCTATCTATTTATGAACAATTACTAGGTAGCTAAATAGATTCAAATGTCCTTAGAAAATGTTGTATGAATATCTCTTTGCTATGTTCACATTGGGTCCATAAGATTTTATAATAAAATCGATATAAAGTAATATTTTAATAAAATTGATGTTTTGTTATGCCTCATCTACATGGCACCAGATGGGGTGTGCATGTCAATGACACAGGAGGTCACGTGGTGCAGGGTAACACTCAGCCTCAGGGACAAACCAGGAGCTTGGCTCAGTGATGTCAGAAACCAAAATATTTGTTGTTTGGGCAATTTTGGGTGGAAAGGTGTTTGGTTTCAAGGGCCTAGGACTGTAGTAATAGCTAGATGATTTCTATGATTCTTTGGAGCTGCCAGAAACAGTGAGTAGAGGTTAGGAAATATTTTCTTGGTGGATTTAACAAGTAAATCTGGATTTGTGCAAGATAAAAATTCTGGGTAATATTTTGTCACTGGTTTCATCTAAGAACTATGGGAGTATTTATACTGGAATTATTCTAAAAATATCTTCGAAGCAGAGTAAAAGGTAAGGTGGAATTGAGTTACATGGATGTATGCATGCAGGCAGGTGGAGCAAATATTCCCCTGCTCATGTTGAAACATCAGATGAGCAGGGATACTACCTAGGATGTTTGGTGTAGAGTTCTTCTAATGAATTATGATGACAATTAAGAGGTAAAAGGATAGGGGAAAATAAAACAGAATAAGCTTGTGAAAAACCTTTAATATAGATTACAATTTTCTGGACCTGTTCCGTAAGTATCCAATTGAGTGAATGTATGTGATACATCACTCCTTCTAATTTCCATGGGTTTCAAAGGCCCCATGCAGCAGTCTCCATGCTGCAACAATATATTTTCTTTGCTTGTTCCACCAAAGGTTTGGCACTTATGTAAGCAAGCTGATCTAGTGGTCATGCAGGGTAATGACATATGTGATCCGATCCACAATCTGGTCTCGATCTGGTAATGTAGTGGGCATTAAAGGGCCAGTGAATGGTCCAGCAGTGTCTGAACTGCTACAGGTGTTTAGTCTCTAGATAAAATCCAATAAAATGTCCAAATATTGCATTAGTCTTCTGGGACTAAGTATGAATTGAAAGAAATATTTTTTATAATTATTTTTGTATTTTCTTTATCACAACATAAGATACAATTGGTTGCTAAGCTAAGATTTCTCACCATCACATGACTATCACATGACCTTGCCAAATTAATCACAGTCACATGATGATTACATGACTGTGTTAATAGTCACCTGATTATCACATGACCATACTGAAATAAGGCAGTCGCATGATAATCACATGACTTCCAGTATCCATGGATTGCTGTCACAAAGCTGTGACACCAATCCAAAATGGCAATAGAACCTTCCACAGCCTTCCAAAACCTTCCATATCTTTCATAAAGCTTCTCTTAGCTTCTCTGCCTTTCTTCACAGTGCCACAAGGTTCTAAAGTAGTTACATAAGCTAGATAGATGTAGCATAAATAGCCTGCAGTTTAGCAGTGAGGAATAGACTTGAGTAACCTGAAGTGTGACTTCAACACAGCCTTATACTGAAGTACTGGCTACATTGGCTCAGCACTACACTCTAAGCTTGCAGCTCTCTGATTGGCTCTGAGAAGTACAAGAGTGCTCTATTTTAATTGCAGCAGGCTCTGAATAACTAAGCTGTGAACAATGAAGTTACTAAGAGTAACTGATTAGTAATCCTGTACATTAGACACCACTCTGAGCAGTGATCTAATAGTCTTGGTTATTAGTTAATAAACTCACACATTAGATTATTAACTTAACGCTGAGTTAAGTGGGTTAATAGCCTTTTGAGTAATTGATCTTTCTTGGTCAATCAATGCCTGCAGATAATAACCTAACTCAGGGTAATTGAGTTAATATACTACATTTGTTGAGTTGGAAAACTAGAAAAGCACAGAGAATAGTGAGATACTTGATCTGAGGAAGAGTTCAAGCATTGATCTATCTTTTCACATCTTAGGCATTATTGTAAATCTTTAGTTCACTTGACCCATGGTCCTAAGACTCTAAGTAGCTTTCCCCTTAAAGTATCTGGACCCTTGAATGCCTGACATTCTTTGATCTTAATAAGTCATTGCATGAACCTAGAGCTATATATGTTCATTTCAATCTCTATTACTACACTTCCTGTTGCAATACTGGTTACAATTGTTCACTGGAGTATAATTTCTTAATTGGGTTCTCCATTAAAATAGTTTTAAAGCTTGTGCATGCTTGTAAAATCAAATATTTTGATTGAACTTTATAATTGTATTTAACACCACAGTTTAGAGTTTAGTTCAATGGTTCCAAAACAGTGGTGTACCCTTCACATGAACTTCACAGGACTTTGCAGGACTTCAGCATGGCATGGGAATGTTTGCATTGAAGTGAAACATAGGGCACAGGATTTTTCAGGATTTTGCAGGACTTTGCAGGACTTTACATGAAGCAGAGGTTCCCCTCACAGATAGCTAAGGGAAACCTTGCTGGAACTTCTGGTAACCTGGGCCAGTGGAAGGATACTGATGAGCTGTGGTTTTAGCTTTGGGCGTTGTTCATGAAGACAGTGGAATGTAATATCTAGGGCTACATAGTATATGTTATAAGTTATCATTCTTGATATACAGGGATACTATACTACTGCCTCTTTAAGCCATTTATAACATGTAAGGTACAGGTGAGTTTGAAACTAGACTCAAATTTGTAAACACCTTACCTTAATGAATACTGCACCAAACTCATTCAAATTTGGTGGTAAATTCAACACAAATATGGTCTAATTTACTATAATGAAAAACCTTCCTGTCAAGTGAAGGTCACATGATGCAGGGGATCAGTGATGACACTGATGTTGAACTGTGTGTTTGGCTGAGGGGTGTTGGTACTGGAATATGAAGTTGTTTGAGTGATGAAGGGTTTGGGATACAGATTGAGGTTGGGAGATGTGAACTAGATATCTAAAGTGATCTAAATATCAGTCATCAAAGACATTGGAAAAAATAATCAAAAACCAGGAGCAAGTCTTCAATGCTGCAGGAATTTAATGAAAGTGAGAACAGAAAATAATTCTAACTAGCTATATCATACAAGAATATTCTGATACTTATAATAGAATGTTGTAGACTATTGCTGGAATGTAATATGAAAATGGAGACTGGGAAGACAGGTAACTAGGGGGATAGATGTATGCAACTATCTGTGGAGCAGATAGTGCTGGACATTACAAAGAAATCATAGAGAAAATTGATACTAACTAGATGATGGGGAATGGAAAATAAAGCTGAATGGTGGTCATAATCAGTAAACTAAGTGATAGGAGAAAATACAAGGTATAAAAATACACAAATTCCCTGACATAATTATGCCAGAGGCCATACATGCTATGTTTCATCTTGTAAGCAGTTTGATATGGCGGGCACCTTTAATGCTCCACCTGACTCAAATCCCACAACCCCATTGCCTCAGTATAACCTCCTTTTTACTGTAATGTTTTTCTATTCTACTGTTAATGCACCTGCAATCAGGCACTTACATGCTATATAAGCATACTAATCAGTTACCAATTATACATCTGCAGGGTAATCATATGAGTGATGCACCCTTAGTTGGTGTTGTGATGTCATAGCATGTCTATGGCTCACACTCATCATCCATAGCAGCAGTGGGTGCTGCTTCATGATTATTGTAATATATGCTTTAATGCCTTTGTGAATGTGGAACATAATTCAAGCTTCAAACAAAGCTGAATCAAGTAGAGATTTGTTTATGAGGGGTATTCCAGATAATTGCAGTGTATGCAAATTATCTGAACAACTAATTTAACTAAAAACTTCAAAGAACTTGTGGGGGGTGAGTATTATTGCTACTGAAGCTATAGTACAGAGTCTCAGCTATTTAAGTGATTCTAGCTGGTAGGGAGAATATTTCGGAAATTGCTTATATAATATGAAGGTGAGGATGGGGATACATGTGGTTATGAGTCAAAGGCTAATTAAATGGGATGTAAGATATGGCACTACATACAGTGAATACAAGTTGTGATATGGCTGACATGTGAGCAAAACTCTTTGGTAAACAGCCTGTATGCAGTGATGGTGACACAGGGGTGTGTCAATGTGATGTGTTGCTATTATTAGATATAAGGTGTCTATGCAGTGAATCAATGTGTGGGGTAAACAGATCAGCACTAAGCCTGATCATTGATGTCATTGCAGGTATACATGGCATGTGATTGCCTCATGTGCTAGGATACTGATGGATAGTTGGCCATGTGCTTGATACAGGGTATGTGCAGGTTTGGGCTAAGGTTCAAATGGAACATGGGTAAGTTAAGTGTGGATGATAGAGGGATTGTCTGAACATGGTATCCCTGGCAATGGATTGCTGGGGATCATTAGTGTAGTGATTGGTGAATAAAATGTTTATGTCCCTTTTTTATTTATTTTATATTTATAACAATGATTTATCTTCTGAATAAAATACAGAATATTGTTCAAAATATGTCCCTGGCCTTCTGGGCTGGGGAAGAAGACAGAGGTGTAAGGAAAAATATCTATATGATTATTTACTAGTTTTATCACAACAAAATATGCCATTGCTCAGATTTGGCTATGATACTTGAGGGTGGGGTCAGTAACTACTCTGTTATATTTTTACTATTATGACTCCCCATCTTGTCTTTAGCTGAATTACAAGCCCATTGAAAGTGCCTTGGCTCTGTCAATATTGAAATTTAGGGCAATGTCAGCAGACAAGATGACATGCAGACTCACTCTATGAATGGCAAAGGTGTCCATGGCAATACCAATGGGGCTCTACAGTGAGGATGTACCCTTTGCTGATCCAAGCACTTTGGCAAGCGCCACAAATAGCAGCCTCAACTACACCCTTTACAGGATGGGAGAAATGGGGTCAAAGGTTTAAGCTCACAAGTAGGAACAACTACAGAGATGATGAGAGGAGATTCAGCAAGAGGTATTCAAGTATGATACCAAAGATCAAAGGGGGCTAAGCATGAGGTAAGCATATGATAATCAAGCTAAGGTGTATACATGCAGAGACCAAGTATTTATAGTAGACACAGGTGCATGTGTGGAACAACAAGACCAATTACATATACTATACTAAAACATGGACAGGTGATGAAACTATGGATGAATGCAGCTGGGTTCATTATGGGATCCCTTTGCTAGTCTAAACAGACGGCTATTGTTAAGTTGCCAAGATTGTAGGCAGGCAGTACTGAGATACTTGGCCAAAGGCCAAGATGGGGCAGGTCAAAGGGACTTGGCTTCAACTTATAGTGTTGCACCCATGCAGCTGTCTGTCCCTGTATTTCAGATGGGAGGCCTGAAGGCCTAGGGCTACTGATCTACCTATAGAGGAGGTGTAACTTAGGGGGGGATACTTTGTTGATATCAGGACTGAACTAACATACATGTGTGGAAGGGCTTATATACTAAAGAGTAATTTGGGGATTAGGGAGTGGGTGACCAAGAGGCCATATGATATGGGCAGGGTGGGGTGTACCAATAATGGGGAGTAATAATAGATATATAACAATAGAGTGTGTGTCTGAGTGTGACCAGAGTACACTGAGGCCAGAGGCCCAAGGTATGTGGTCCAAAGTCCTGAGGTATGCTGAGATCCAAGGTGGAAGGGGGATCTAACAGATATTAAGTGTGCTTCTATATGATGCCCCTGCATAATGTAGCATGAGGAGTGAAGAAAGTGAAACAGAGGCAATGGGTCCCACAATGATAGTAAAGAAGGTGTCTGATGAACAGTGAATGGAGACAGGATGGTGGTCACTTGTCACTTGGTAGGGGCAGAGGGACCAAGCTTGGCACTAGGTGCAAGTCACTGTTTGTTTACCATGACCCACAGCAACAAATAGTGAACATAGAGGAATTATTTTGATAATAAACAGCCCTGATAAATCTGGACAAAACATGTGTTATTCATTGTATAAAAATCAAGTGGAAATCAAGAAATAAACAAACATATGTATATAATATCTTTGTGAGGGAAATCATGAAATTTTGTGTCATATTATTAACATAAGGTAGGGGGACACATTGAACACAGAGAATATAATGTCAGAAAAACCCAGTGCAAGGAAGTACATCAAGATCCTGTCAATGATACAATAACCCTGAGAGACAAACAGAAAAAATGTTTTAATATTTCAATAAGCATGAAAGGGTGATAGGATATTCCAAAATTTGAAAATAACATACTTAAGCTTATTATGATAATGGCATAAGTATGGATATTGTTTCATTACACAGTAAATAGTGAAGTAATTCTATATTTATGGCACAAGGACATCATGAATTTAATCACAATATGAGTAACCATGAAATAAAACATCATTTATAAATAACTCATCATGGGAAATTGTTAAATAATGAAGTCTTTTACATATGTTTCTCATGAGGGTGTATAGATATAAAGAGTAATCTAAGTTGAAGGAGCATAAGATGGGTTGGTATCAAATATCCTCTGAAAATTGTTATGAATATAAATTAAATAAAAAGGTATAAATAAATCATACATTAATGACAATGCTGATGGATCCCAGCATTCTATCACTGGGATATTATCTGTAGATGACCTTACCATGATCTTCATTGATTCCTACTCCTATCCCATTCAACACCCATCACCGAGGCCACACATATGCAGGACCAAGCCCATGATGTCATATCCATCACTATCCTGGCATGTGGCTCTATCATACACCGAGTGTACCTTCGATGACATCAAAGATCAGGTCCAATGCTGATCAATCTACCCCACACATACAAATGTCACATAGATGCCTTGCATCTAATATTAGATGTGTGTCATCTTGAGACATCCCTACATTGCCATTGCTGCATGTAGGACTACCAACACATGTTTTGCTTCTATGTCAGTGTCAACTTATATCCAGTGTCACACCCCCTATCCCATGTAATTAGTCTTTTATTTGTTACTTCCTATACCTCCATCCCTGCCATCGCATTACATAAGCAACCCAAGAAATATTCCTTGCACCAGCCAGAACTAGTTAAATACTTAAAATCATGTATGATAACTTTAGTAGTAATTGTCGTAAATGTAACCTATTGCACCGTATTTTCACATCTTATTCCTCTTTTATCCTAAAAACTCTTTATCCCCACTTCACATTCTATTACATTAGTATTCATACACCATCATCCCCACACTCGGACTTGTAGCTTCATAGAAAGGACTCTAGTATTATATAGTGCTCACATCCCTTATCTTCACCCCTCTCTTCGCATTATCTAAATAGTACATCCCTCTCCTTTCATCCAGATCACATACCGAGCCAGTGTGCAAGCATCACCGCCATCCCCAAGCCCACGAGTCGAGTAGCAGCCACATGACAGGCCATGACCGCAGGTCACATCCAACGATCGAGTCAAACATATGTGGGATACCCAAGGCACGAGCACATCACACTATCAAGCACAAATAACGAGTGAGCACAAATCACAAGCAAGCACAAATCACGAGCAAGCACAAATCACAAGCAAGCACAAATCACGAGCAAGCACAAATCACAAGCAAGCACAAATCATGAGCAAGCACAAATCATGAGTGAGCACAAATCACGAGCAAGCACAAATCATGAGTGAGCACAAATCACGAGCAAGCACAAATCATGAGTGAGCACAAATCACGAGCGAGCAGAACTCCCAAGCAAATTGGGTCAATTGTGTCATGAGCAACACCGTATCATATATGTACCACCATCACATCGCCGACCACACACCCCTGACTGGCACTGAGAATGTGGCCCACCACACGGGGACATACACCGTCCATTCTAATGGGAGAATGTCATGGGCTTTCCCCCGCAGCATATCTCTGGTTCATGAGTAATTTCACATGGATACATCTGTCATATATTAGCTCGCCTGTTGAACCTGCTGTAATAAGACACAGAATCATTACCCCTTTGAGTTACACTTATGAGACACATATCTTTGAGTCATATTTCCTCATATGCGTTCCATACATCGCCTCAAGATACAGGCATATTTTCATTGCATCGCTGTTATACCTCACATCAGTATTCACCCATACCCTCGTATTCTTCACAGTAATAACACTCACCCCACACAAATATTTTGAAGTTCTTTGTTAAAGTAGCTACTAAGATAAATTGCATATATTGTGATTATCTTAAAATATCCTCTCTTATATCAAACCTCTGTTCAATTCAGCTTCATTTGAAGCCTGAATTATATTCCTTCATTGTATAAACAAATCATATGTCACAAGAAAAATGACCCCCTTGCAGCTGGACAATGATATCCCTAGGATCTGATGCAATGTCATCTCCAGTAGGGATATTATACCTCCTGGCATCAGTGTATGGCATGTGTGTGAGCCTTGCATGAATGCTATTGTTCTGCCCCTGATCCCTGATCATCTGTATGGCTTGCCGATAGAACTCAACAAAGGGATTGCATTCCATGAGCATGTCCTGCAAGTTTGACATGACAGTTGGAGAGAGTGCCACATTACACTGCATCCTCTGCTGCAAAGCAAGTTCCAAATCATATACATACAGCTGAGCATACTGATGAGGAGCACCATCATCAGGGATGAGAGCACCATGGTTATGATAGAGTTTACCATGCAACTTGAGGACATATGGACCATTGCCCTGAAGCAGGCTCTGATCAAATTTGGCTCTAAGAGAAGTGAATGCAAATGCAGAGTTGTACTGCCTGATATTCTGGCAAGATTGTTTTGCCTCAGGGTCTTGGACTTCCAAGAGGAACTTCAATGTGTTAAGGACATCTATAAGCTTAGGAAGCTGGATTTTCCAGACAGACAGCAATCACCACATTTAGGCTGTGCATTAGAAGAGCTCTGGAGGTGCTCTGCCTTCCAATGTAATGCATCACAGGACACATAACATTCATGGGACCCAGATCATGAGGAGACACATCTGCCTCAACTATTCTAGAGTGACCTGGTGGGAGACGATGCTGCTGAGAGGCAGGGGTGGTTGAGGATCAGGAGGTGGTAGGGGCTGCTGAGCTGGTGGTGGATTAGAGGGCTGCTGAGGGACTGGAAACAGGTGAGGATTGGAAGGTGGTAGAGGCTGATGAACTGGTGGTGGAATAACTGGCCCTGATTGCTGAGGTGGAGGTCTAAGAACTAGATTTGCCACTTGCCTTGATACATCAGCCTGAGCTCAAATTCCTGCCACTGCTACAGGAGCTAACCCTGCAGGATCTTGCCTCTGCCTTCTCAATGCCTGTGGCGGCATGGCTGGTAAAGCAGCTGCCTGTCAGGATTGCCATTTTTCCAGTATACTACCAGACAATCATGCCACCCATAACCCCCACCATCACCAAAATATCTCATCACACCACCTCCACACATATATTACTTTCATGCTATTCAATGTTTACCAAACTCCATATTCACCACGTGTGCATGCTGCTCTGTCATCATTCAGCTGCTTGCACCAACCCTGCATATGGCAGGGTGATCGTATAGAAGGACAGGTGGCATAATACCAATAGGTTACCCTGGCTGATCCCATCATAAGCCTTGCTGCATACAGGTATATCTTACCCCTTCATCTGTGCTGCAGCACAAAAAGTTGGTCTACCACACCCCTGCTCTCCCTCATTTGCCTCCCCCTGCATCCCTCATTTACTATAAGTCCTTTGCATTTTCATGTATATTCCCTAGTTCAATTATCATATGTCTACCTTGTTATTTGACCTCTTACTAGTAGAAAAAACCTTAGTCAAACAACCCACTGCCACATCAGTAGTTGTGCATATCGGTGAGCTCAAACCTTTGATCTTATTCACTATGCCCCCTTAGGGGCATCACCAAGACCACTATTTGCAACACTTTGTAGGAGTGTTTGGAAGGGGTGACCTTTCCTTGAAGACATGCACTATTCATTGCATACTCCTCTTGGGTTATTTGCTACAACTGTAGGCCCATTGTGTGGGAACTGCTGTCCAACCAGCAGAATGCCTTTTCTTGGAATCTGGCTGCACAACCAGCCTTAAATAGTCTTCTATCTTTGTAACACCACCTTATAAGAAATTGCCTAGGATCTTCGGCCATAAAAGCCATATAAAAATTACTCTAGGGTGTTTCAAACATCCCTCTATTTTTCCTCAATTTCTGCCTATTTTTCCGAGGCCTACTTCTCTCAATTCCATCTCATTTTGTACAGCAGAGCTGTGGACCCACTTGTATCCACAACTATGTCACGGATAGGCAAAACAGTCTTATTGAACATCGGACTTTCAATTTAAAACTCCGACAGGTCTACTCGGATTCTCTCGGTTTAGGCACACACATGCTCCCACAGCCCCAACATAATGGCTCCTTCAGACTCAGCCACTGACTCTGAATAAATTACCAAACTTAGACTAAAGGGTTGTGGAGCCACAACCACTTAACCAAATCAGGCAAATCTTGGTGAGACAGGTCCACCTGACCTTATCACATGGTGCTGAGACATTTGGGGCTGTACAGTGAGTCATTGGTGTGGAAGGGCCCTGATTGGTTGGGAATTCCCCTGAACTTGACAGAAGGCAGTGGAACTCCCTGGAAACTGTCACACTGCACTTTGATGGAGATAAAAGTTTAAAAATATTCACAAGAGACATAAGATATCCCATGAATTTCATGAGAATTCTCACCGCCAAATATTCACATGATTTACTGCATCTCCTACAAATATTATAAGAATCTCATCCACATATTCTTCACCAATTATTTGGTTGATATGTATTTGTGATTATTTATTTTCCAGCTAGTGGCTCAAGTGCTTCCACATACGTCGCAATTGAATCTGACTTGTATAAATACATGGTATACAAAGCTGGGACCAGTAGCTAGCTTGCTGTAAACTACCAGACTCTCAACCCTATGCCAATGAACGTTGCTGACCTCCCAGACATGGTGCCGCTCCCAAAAGATATGGCATTTGAAGCATACCAACGGGACTTTGCCAGACTGAAAGCCGATATCAAGGAGCTTGTGCATTAACAGGAGAAGAGAATGGCTGAGTCTGATGTGAGGATAGCCATCAAGAAAGAGGGTGTGGAGAAGGAGTGGGTGGAGAAGGAGCAGGTGGAGAAGGAGGCGGTAGCAGAGAAAAGAGCATGCAGAAGGCTTATAAGGGCATGCATGGTGAGATAGCCGTTCTGCAATCCTTAATGGACAACTTACTCGGTAGAATCAGACAGAAGAGGGACGACCGTTTGGATGTTCAAGACAGAGTTGAAGGAGCCGAGGGTGAGGAATGGAACTTCCTATTCGAGGTTGGATATCAGTCTATTGATGAGAGTGATAATGATGACGATGGAATCCAACCATGGACGCGCCGGCTGCCAATGTACAGGTCCCCACAGGTATGAGAACTTGCTTCTGTCTGAAATTGCTAACAAGTTTCCTCATTACGTTGAAAGGATGAGGAAGCGAATTGACAAACAGATCAAAGAGCGTTATCTCCTTATGGCCGAACATGACCCTGGATTCTCCCACCCCCATGAATGTATCAGGGGAGCTCCCATCGATGTCAATCTCCTGAATACGGTTTCAAATGAAAACTTGATCAGTCTGGAGATGATAGACATTAACTGGCTTGAAACTCACCACACACAGGGCCACAAGTCCCTGATCTATGACATGTATGGCAGCGTGGGTTGGATATAACAGGCAAGTCGAATGGAAGATTGAGAAGAGTAGCACAACTGCCTAAATAGGTCAGCATGATGTACTTAAGCAGGTGTAGTTCCACCAAGTCCAATGAAAGGAAGCAATGGCAATATGAGGGTCCCTGAGCAAAAAAAGAATAATGATGTCAGCATTGTTATTGGGTAATGCAAGACTCACTTTCTTCTGCCTTTCACAACATGCCAGTGGTGGTGGGCAAAGGCTCCAGTCACGCAGTGATGACTGAAGTGCAACTAACAAAACATCTGGCAAAGCGTAAAAAGGCTGCCATTGATGAGCAGATCAACTCAGGTGACGATGACGATGAAAACTCACAGCCGCAGAAGAAACAAAAAGCCAAGAAGCCATTGAGGCCCAGCTTTACTAACCCTTTCAAGCCGCCTCAGGTTTCCTCAAAGGCTATGGAGTTGGTTCCTGCGGGAAGTTCTGTTAGTCAAGACAATGCTGGTGATTTGAACATTCCAGCGGTCCCAAGGCATTGATATGACAAGTCAAGGGCTGATGGTTATGCAGAGCTGAAGAACACAATTATGCATTTCACCGAACTCATTGATCAGCCTGGATGCACTCTTTATGTGATGCAGACCAATATCGAGGATGTGAGTTCCAGGCTGAGGAGTGTTGAGGAGGAGATGGGTTGTATGCAGGATGAACTTGATGCAGCACAAGCGAACTTCAAGATGATGAAACGTCAAATCTATGAGCTGAAGGAAGAAATAAGGGAGATGCGTACCAAAGAGGTTGAGGACCACGAAGCTCCAGCGGCAGAAGCTATGAAAGCTGCTGTGACAGTTGGCAACAACGATGGGAAAAGTAAAAGGCCACGTAATAATCAACTTGCAGTGCATTATTAAACCATAAATTTGAACTTACTGACATGAGTAAAGGCTACAGTACGTGCAACGATGCTCAGTTTGATGGGGGTTGTGAAGTCGAGCCTTCTACCCAAGCCTTTGGAGATGGGATTCTGGACAGGCAATATTGATGATGATGATGAAAGGGAGACGGCATTGCTGAGACCTCGCTGGAATTTGAAGATTAAAGATAATGAAGAATGGGTTAGTAAGGTGATTGAGATCGTAAAGCAGGATGGACGTGCCTATCACAAGGAGATCTCCCAAGAAGATCTTGATGCTACATCCCTGCCTGAGATCTCCAAGTGTGTAGGGACAACATTCAACACATGGGCAAGGACATACAGACAGAAACAACAGGGGGAGGAGATTCAGGCTTGCACTTGCCAGGTGCAGCGAAAAAAGAAGCGTGCTCGTGATGTGAGTTACTTTGTTAGGCATTGAAACACATACTTGTTGTAAAGTCCAGATGAAGCAGTATTTTTCTTATATTTTCTACTATTTTTCCCAGTAGTCTAGCTTATGTTTTGTCTACTGTCGCCTGTCTGTGACATCCCATGACTTGTGACTCGCCGGCCTTCTCTTACCGGCATTCCATACTATTCTGCCGGTATTCCACCCCTATTCCATTTATGTATAAATAGTTAGTTTCTTAGTTACAATAAATTATCGGTTAAAAGCCCGTTCACTCCCTAGAAGGAGTCCGGTCAGTTAGTTTGGAGTTAACAGTGTCCTCCTCACTAATGTTTTGTTTCTCGCGCGTAGCGCAGCATTCTTGTCTCCTCTTCCCGTCCATTACAACAATACTCACCCAATACGCGGACCAGAAACATGATGAGTGCTGTGAGTTAGGATGAGTATTGAAGCTGCAGGCGACCCTGCCTGGAATTTTTTTTTCGAGTGTGCCTATCAATCTGTAGATGAAAGCTCAGCTCAGGAAGACAATGATACAGAAGAGGAAGTGGATGCCGAGGTCATGGTGGTGAAGACTCGTGGTCCATCGATCGATGGAGGTGTGTAATTGATATCTAGGAGACAATGTCACTGAATTGATGATCTACCTTGGTGCCTGCAGGTGGAGCAACTGAGAAAGCTCATTGATAACAAAGTATTTGTTACCCAAAACTTGCGCAAGAATAACGAACCGAACTATGTCACCCCTCATCCACGCACACATGGGGAACCTTGTTTTGGAACCATTGAACTAAACTCTAAACTGTGGTGTTAATCACAATTATAAAGTTCAATCAAAAGATTTGACTTTACAAGCACGCACAAGCTTCGAAACTATTTTAATGGAGAACCCAATTAAGAAATTATACTCCGGTGAACAATTGTAACCAGTATTGCAACAGGAAGTGTAGCAATAGAGATTGAACTGAACACATGTAGCTCTAGGTTTATGCAATGACTTAATAAGATCAAAGAATGTCAGGCATTCAAGGGTCCAGATACTTTAAGGGGAAAGCTACTTAGAGTCTTAGGACCGCAGGTCAAGTGAACTAAAGATTACAATAATCCCCAAGACATGAAAAGATAGATCAATGCTTGAACTCTTCCTCAGATCAAGTATCTCACTATTCTCTGTGCTTTTCTAGTTTTCCAACTCAACAAATGTAGTATATTAACTCACTTACCCTGAGTTAGGTTAATATCTGCAGGTGTTGATTGACCAAGAAAGATCAATTACTCAAAAAGGCTATTAACCCACTTAACTCAGAGTTAAGTTAATAATCTAATGTGTGAATTGATTAA
>QFFB01000989.1:0-12540 GCA_003316465.1 Ramaria cf. rubripermanens
TCAAGGAAATGGTCCTACAACTGCCGGAACATCATCGGTGAGCAAACCCTCGACAAAAAAAAGTCTAAGGGGCATAACCTCACCGCTTTAGATAAATCTGTGTTGATTGACACTGAATTTATATATGAGATATATGTGTACATAACATGGAAAGTTCGACTTATACCATATGTGCTAACAAGCAGGTAGCCCAAGGAGTAGTATCGGATAAGGACATGTAAAACATCTACCCATTTCCACGAGATTCTAGCATCATTATCGTAAGCGTAATTCTAGATATACTGCGTCAAGGTACGTACCGCCAGACATATCGTATTTCTTGGCCGGATGTAATCAGTATCTCGTACATTAGTAGCGCGGTAACGGCCACTTGTAGGTATGACTGTAAATATACTTTTGATAAGATGGACGAAACGATCCTATTGTGTTTCACCTGTGTTCACACTGGCGATCTGAAGGGCATTGAGAACCACGATGACTTCCGCTAGTGGATCCATTAGTTGGCAGAAGTGGGCGGGTCGTGGCAGGGCGTTTATTGATGGTTAGGTGCTACAATAAGTAGAATCACTTGTCCCACCTGCGGATGCTTGAGCATCGCCATCATTGGAAATTGTATAGTAGCAGGCCTAATGGAGCTATGCGCTGGATCACGGTAAGTTCCGTATATACAGCGGTCGAAGTCTAAAATGCAACGATACTAAAGTGTATATGTTACCAATAATTCTTAGCAAACTGAATTGAAAATGAGTTAATAATTATTGGTAACATATACACTCACAGTCTGTACTCCACGATCCAAATGCCGTTAACAAAGTCATTTCAATGATAACTTGAAATTTGAAACTCAAGTCAGCGATGGTCAACTTGCATCTGACATTTCCAAGTACTCGGCACCAGTGCGCAGCCGCTTCGGGACACCAACACAAGTCATGGTCGTGAATAACAACCCTTACTGTAAAGGGCCGGGAGTGCGCACATATATGCATGAGGACTGAGTATACAGAATGACCACGCATAGTACCATGCTTCTCCCCATGGCAATCAGACGAGAGGTCTGTATTGAAGCGTATGGTTACCAGAGTGAATAAAATTTATAAACTTCTTCACTGTTTTGTCATAAATTATTAATTTTAAACAGGATACCCCCCCATAGGTAATAGTAAACGATACATAAATATTTACCCTCATCCATCCCCAGCATAGGAAGCAGAGTTGATTTTCAAAACATATAATGAGTCCAAGCCTAGTGTAGGGTCGGACTTTCAACTAGGAGCTAGTTGCGCGCGCCTAATAAACGCTAATAAACGTCTCCTACTACGCGACCACGTACTTCTATACACAACCCCGCATAAGTATACAAGGTCAACTAGACGTCACTCGCGTAATATAGCAACGGGCCCTGCTGGCAAGATCGGATCTATCCTATGGGACTCATCCGCCAGCGCGGTACATCTGCCAGATGATCACTGCTTGGCGCTGTTGCAACTACATGCAGTCCTCGATCACTGCTGCAGTGGAAGTTAAAGCTCAGAAATAATCCAACTCATGCCATGCTGAGGCGCGACCCATCACTTGATGCTAAGAAGCTATCATACTGAGCTACAAGGTCGAGAAGGGTCGAGAACATGGATCGAATCACACGTACGTCCTTCTGATATCATGATTTGACAGCAAGTGCCTGATTCACCACACTGGCGTCTTGGTTCATGCATGAGAGAACCTTAAGCTTGAGTCCAGCCTGAGCTAAACCACAACGCTAACTGGCAGCTGGCATATTTGATCCCGGTGTTTACACCAGAGTGATCTGAGAATGCCGAGCTATATATATACGGCAATACGGTATTCACCCACGTACGCCCAAGTTCACAAGATCCACGTATATCAGTAATCGAACGTACACTTACTTACTCACGAAACTTGCCGGTACTGTCCGACGGTGAATACGCTCCTATTGTGGGATCCGGCGTCAGCTCCAAAAGCCTTAGGGTTGGTCGGAAGCTGGCGCTGGGAAACGCTACACGAGGCTACACAGGAACTTGTCGGGAGGATGTCCCCTCCGATGCTGGCGTCTTGACTGATTCGATTAACTTCTATCCGACTTCCAGCACCGAGCAACATCCGAACGTCCCCCGTCGTGTAGGATTCTCCCAATAGCCAGCAAGCAAATTACTGATGATTCGCCCGCCCGTTGAAGTAGAACTACAGTCGATGAAATACTTAGCAAGAAGCTTCCAGGTGTCGAAATTGGATGTTGAACACACGCGCTCTGCATGTACGGGACAGCGGCGACTTACCGTAGCCGTCAATACGCTAATACTTGGCGTATGGGCGTATGGAACAATGTCAAAACGACCAGGTAATCACTGCGACTTACGCAAGTCAAAGGCAGGCCTCGGTCTTTCGACCATATGATCGACGAAAAGAATCAAACAACCTGGTAGTTGCGCCTGGTTAGTTGCGCCTAAACCAAACTTCAACAAAAAAGCTAAAAATAAGCTCTTAAGAGTGTATACTTCCTGATGAAGATATGCTAACCACATGTAAAGAGCCGGGAGCCGGTTGCCTATCTCGCTTCACACGAAGAAAAAAAAAAAAAAAAAGAAACTTCAGTTGAAAAAGCTGGAGGTTGTAATAGACTTTGAAAATTTTCAGGCTCGAACCGATCCGGCTCGCGGAGCCTGCAAAGTGGACTAACCCAGGACTAGGATTGGCGGGAAAGACACCCCAAAAGTTGGTTTCTTTTGGTTCTGGTCGAATACATGTACAAGAGTCGAGCGTCTGTATGGACGCCAGCACCGTATCTGCTCAATGGTTCCGAAGCGACCTTCAAGTCAGTTACTCGACTGCTTGTTGAAACACAGCGACTCTGAACGTCATTGCTGTGGGAGACCTTGAGAACAGGAATTACGACCTGGCGCCTTCTATAGGATAAAAACTATACCTCAAGTTCCTCCCCACTCATCCAGGGCCGCACAGGTCTTGTCTTCCGACCTACGGAACTTGTTTCACAAGCTGCAAACGAGTCCTGGCCCGTGCTACGAACATGGCATAGTGGTAGTCAGGCGAAGGGAATCTATTTTGACTTGTCATATAACTACGCCGTCCCGGACTCCTTACTTGCAAGAACTTACACACCACCCCGCTTATCGGTTAACCTGCTCACAGCGAAGCCTCGCCAACAACACCCAGGCAAAAAATGACCCATACTCCGGTGCGCCGGAACATCCAATGGAGGATATGCCTCCTGAGTAGATTCGTGCCTTGCGATCCATCCGACAAGACCGACTACCAAAGTTCTATCGGCGATTATATTAGTGAGTGACCAGTATACAAGCAATAGTCCCGACCTCTCGCAGTGCCAGTGTTCAAAGTGGGGGTCTCCTATCGCGGGGACGGATGCGGCACAATGTTTGTCAAGTGATGATGGCGAGCATTACTGACCATCACATGATATAACTGATAACTGAAGGGGCTGTTCGGCTGCGATCCATGGCCTGAAAGAGACGGTGGAGATCCTGCGCCGACCCGTTGGTACCCCTGACATCCATGACTCGACGTTAGGAGAAAGTCTACTAGACCGTTCCGAGGCTGTAGAAAGACGCAAGATATGCAACGTTTCGTTCTTTACCGTCGTAGTCGTTTGATACGGGTCGCATGAATAACGAATGTCCGCTGAAGGAACGTCGTCATCATCAAGGAGGTCCGCATCGTACGGCCATGCGTCCAAAGACGACGCCGGGCAGCATGCACGACTTTGTAAATCTTGGAAATCAAGCTATCGAACGTGCACCTACGATACATGGACTTCTGAATCAACTCATGAAACAAGTCAGTAAATGATAAATACAAAAAGCAAATTGGCAGTCATGGCAGTAGAGACGAAGCTACCTGCCCATGTCAGTGCGCAAAAAAAAAAAAAAAACAAGAAAATGGGGAGGACGACATGGACACCCCGGCTTGTACATTCACATCTTCTCAGTTCTCCAGCAGCAATATAACAATTCGACACGTGTCCCTCAAAGGACAAACGTCATTTGGAAGGCAAGAATTAAACCATTAGGTTGCTGCTGGAGAACGGAGCAGATGTGAATGCTCAAGTCGGGATACCGTAAACCTCGTACCACACGTCCTCTAGGGATATCGAATTATTCGTGTACCACAGCTAGACTTGAAAAAACCGGTTGACCTCCATATCGGCACTGATATCAAAGAGACCATTACTCCTCTATCTGTGACTGATGCAGAACGGGTCCAGGTGAGCTGACACCAGACATGGCGACCTTTATGGTCAGAGGAAAAAGATTGCGTCATGTTTCGACTACGTGACAGTTACGTGACACACGGCTATGATCACCCGTAAGCGATGCCATTAACAAAACGTATCATAGCGCAATATTACAGTACTGTATAGCCCCCTGCAGCCGAAAGTTGCGTGATGGCTATTTTTTTTCCAGATCTTGACCTGGGACCAATTTAGGTCCATATGACATTTTTTTTAAACTGTAAGCAACACTTTCCGAATCTCCCCCGCGGGGCGTGTCCACGCAACGGGCTGCGGCGGGCAGCGTTGTCCTCGGGAAACTGCACCCTGTTCTCCTGCTGCATGTCATGTGTCGCCCTTACAATATTCGAAGGAAGCATGTGGTGGATGTGGTGGAACTCGTGAGGCGCGAGTGACGTGAGGGCTGCACGTCAGTGTGTAATATGTAACGTCAGTCCTTGCGACTTGGAGTTCCTTTACACGCTTTGTAGCCGGAAGTTCTTCTGATCATGGGTGAGTCACGCCATTCCTGGTGGATTTCTTTGCTGACGCCAACTCTTACTTCAGAGACGTTATTGCCAAGACTGGGCTTGACAGACGTGGACATACGTGGAGCAACCAAGAGTATGCCAATGATAGCCGAAATCATGGGTCATGCAACGGTCATAGCTGGCTTATCGCGTCACCAATAGAAAGCGGGCTTGTAATAGCCCTATTGTTTCGTCTGTCTTGGCTCTTATAATTATTTCTTACTACCGGGTATCACGGCATCTGCGAGATTTGAGAAATGAAATTCCATTCTAATCACTGCAAAAAGTCCAGCTGGCTAACAACAGACAGCTGATGAAAACGTAATTCCGTGGGGCTACACTGGGGTGGAGAAAGCGAAATCTGGTACCAGGCAGAAATGTCCGGAGTGAGTTTGAAGCCGAAGGCCAAACTCAACGGGATGAAGGAGGCGGAACGCGCTGTGCCAAGGCGTCGGAGCAAAGGCGGCAATAATGTGCAATGACGCGGGGGTATCGTGCTGCTGCATGTGAAAAAGATATCATTGCGCGGTGGTGCGAGGTGCAAAGCATAACGCGGCGGATGAATAAGCCGACAAACGTAAAGCGCATAGGCGGCGGGATAAGCCAATATATGTCAGGCATAGGCAACGGAAGCCAGGGGTTTGTAGGATGCTACAGAACCGCGCGGCGCGTCTTATCCTGCGGTAAGACTGATCATGTGGGTGACGCGCTTGCGTGCGCGGAAAGCAGCGACCTGCGTGCGTAATCGCAACGCGTGCCACTGTCTTCGAAATGTGCCCGTGGAGACGGTATTACTGGAACGCGTAAAGTCAGCCTATGAAGACACGCGTGTAAAACGAGTACTCACGTCCACTCAGCACGGGCGGGCTCTTGAACGGGTTGTGGCTGCTCGACGGGGCGGTCGTGCTCCAAAGAGGCACGGCGGCGACGGAGCTTGTTGACCTCGCGACGGGGCTCGTCGTCAGACATGTAGCCCGACTCCTCAAACGTATACGTAAAGGTTGCGTATGTGGCATCCTGCGCGGTTTGGCTGTATACGGGGTCCGATGCGCGGGAATCGGGACGGTACAATGCGGAACGAGTGGACTCGAAGGAGGCGCGTTTGGGAGAATAGATTGATACGCCCTCGTCATCGACGTCTTCCACATCGTCGTCTGACTCGCAGGTGAGAAACTCGCGACGCTTCGGGGAGTAGCTGGCGGGCGCGAAGAGACGGAAGTCAGGATCGTGCACTTGGCCGGCGTGGTCCACGTAGATCTGGTTGAGGTGGTTGGTGCGAGTTGGGGAATATGATGGGTCGAGGAGGTGTGCGATATCGGAGGCCTTGGAGGCGCGCTGGCCGTGTGCGTGGCTGTGGGAGCAGCACAGGGGCGATGCGTGGGTGTGGAGATGGGGGATGGATCTGAGGCGGGAGGACGATGGGGTGGAAGGCGGGGAAGGGTAATCGTCAGACATCGGGGTGGCGGTGGGGAAGGGTAGGAGGCGAGGATGGGGGCTTATATAGTTGCTGTAAGACCGACATGGCGGCTAAAAGCAGACTTGGTATGGCAGGCGCCTGCCAGACAAGTTTGCCGGACCGATGAGTCAGAGTGGCTCGGAGACGCGCGGTTGACCGGGTCTCACTTGTCCGCCTCATTTACGGGGATGACTCGTCCTGCCGCCACCAATCCATTGCTAAGCCCATTAGTAACGGTCGTGGGTGTGCCAATTTTTTCTGCAGCACTGAATTCGCTGCTCATCGCGAATTCATCGCAGCGTCACAGTCGTGCATGCTGCACCCTGTGGGGGTGGCCGAAACCTTTCTTCCCCTTATTGGCAGCTTCTCTCGACCCATATCGAGACGCAGAAGGCCTTGTCTTTCCGCTCTTCCCACAACGCGGCTCACACATTTTCTTATCAATATCCGTATGCGGCCACGAATCGGACCCAAAATCTTAATCGGGCCTTGTCCTTCAATCCTAATCTTAAACGGACACGCTCTGCGCACCGTGAACGTGCCAGATAATCGATCCATCCTCCGCCTCGCTGCGGCCACGCAGCAAACTGGCCACGCAATGGCGGCGCAGTCGAGTCTCTGCAGACGCGTCTGCGGCAGCCGTAAACCTTATCTCATCTCCTCTGCCGCTACAATCTCCGATCCTGCCGCCGCCCGCCGCGCGTCCTCGGCCATAACAGGCAATCCAAGTTTCCCCGCACCACGTCAGCGTAAACACAATTTATGCAATCGAGCCGCGTAGGCGAATAGCTTGAAGGACATTTCTCGGAATCTCACCTTTCCTTGCCAGGGACCGCACACACGCTAGCCAACTGGCGAGCCTGGCCTGCCACCAGCACGTCGTCTGTCAGTTGCCAACAACGGCAGGCGGATTCACGTTTACCATCGCTTATTAGAGCCGATTGTACTCCCTTTGAATTCACCGGACAGCATCTGTCTCCCTTATTCTTATTCCATCTGGAAGGCCTTCCTTGCGTGTGCTTCCCATGGCATGTGCGATCCCGGTGTTGCCGTTGCAGATTTGCCGGGACGCCGCACACCCGTCTGAGCGTGCGCCGTTCGTGTCTGCTGCGATCGCCCACGACTCCCAGTTCTCAGTTTTGTTCGACATCAATGCGCTGCCCGCCCATCCCGTCCATATCTACAATTTTTATCTACTGATGATCTGCTCATTCCCGACATTGACACCTGATGGGTGTGGTTGACTGCACGCCGCCGTCTGTACGGGGCGCAGGCCGAGGTCGGAGGGCGTTTCGTCAGAGCTGCACCAAGACGCCACGGCTTTCGAAGACCTAGTCTGCAAGACGCCAACGTCGGGGGTGACACCCCCGACCGTTCTCGAGTGGCTTCTCGGCAGGGCAAGCGGAACGACCAAACTATGGAGGCTTACGACCTGGCGCTGGTAAGAAGCCGCACTGGAGCAAACCCGAGCGCCCTTTACATGCTCCATTGGACCGGCATCTCGGTACTCGAGGGTTCAGTATACATCCCCTTGTACCCATAGATATTTCGAAGGTGGATGTCCTTCGAGGCATGATGAGTGCTGTATTGCCGTATATAGGTCGAGATTCTCACATCTCTGGAGGCGTGGTTCAGTGGTGTAAACGCCGGAACCGGATAGCTTTCTAGTCCGGTCCAGCATTGGGCCAGGCTGTCAGTTTACATTTACGGTAGGATTATCCATGACTGCCAGTGTGCCTCGCTGCCAAACGTTGGCGGGACGTGTGAGTTTTGACCTTGTCCTCGATCCTTTGATGTGCTTCGTCGATCTCGACCTCCACATTATGTTAGTACCTCAGATTGATCCAGGGACTGCGGTGACGGATCGAGTCGTGCTAGATCAGCAGCGATCATGTATTGTATACTGTTACCCCACTCAGCTCTCGAGTAGGCGCCATCGAACTTACTAACGTGTGACGCCTTCGTTCGAAGAAGTATGCAGATGCGATGTTGCCAACATATTAGCCCGGCGATTGATGGGCGCGGTGCTGTAGGTATATTATGACTCGAAGATTGGTAACGCTGCTCGCGTAACAATTCCATATGTAATGGTCCGAAGTCAATGCTGTATTAGAGAGCATGTTCTCTTTTGGTTCACATGCATAGTAAGCCGGTTACAACATACTTGTAACAATATTGATGTATTCCGTAGATTCTCCATGAGCTTTACAATCCAGTCCACAGCCTAGATCTACCTTGTAACAATATTGATGTATTCCGTAAATTCTCCATGCTTTACAATACAGGCCACAGCCTAGATTCACCTGTTGTATTTTAAAACCGTTGCATTGTAATAAGGCAATGGTCGTGCCACATTATGCACTATTGCACAAAGCTCCAGCTACTGTATAACAGTTTGCTAGCCTGCCTATTGTAAGTATTCGATGAATGGCAAACCCTACCAGCTAGTAGCGCTCAGGGTCTGTGTTGCCCACTGCGCCACGCTCATCGGGACTACAAGAGAAGATGCCTGCCTTCCTAATTAGTACTCACCACGCCCCGGGTTGTATTTCCCAATTCCTGAGAGTCATGCCCTGGCAGCGGGGTCTACCTCGGGTCGATGCGGACCAAGTCAAGACGCACATGATTCCTAGATATCATAAAGCTGACTTGGCTGTGAAATGCTATTAGCTGGAAATTGAAACGTGACATAAATGTGACATACGGCGAGATATAGACGCCCGAGTCCGGGGCTCTGGGGCTTGGCTCAAGGTTTAGCGGCCGAGCCGGTGGAGTCCGCGTCGGCTTGGGAAACCCTATTCCTGAGGCTCATCCTTGGGCATGTCCGACAAAAATATCCTCCTCGGGCTGACGAGGCCTCCGGATATAAGCAAGCACGGAGGTGTAAAGGCACTCGGGCTGTCTCTGTCTTGTCTACCTTTCTCAGACTCCACGGACCTCGAATTGTCGATTATGCGCATCGGGTTTATTGTCATCCAAATATGAAGCCGAAGGCTGCAAGAACCTATTCAAGAGTTCAACGTTAGACTCGGACCGCCAAGGCCGATGACGTAGTGAGAACGATGCTTTGGTGTCTGCTCTCGGCCACAAACCTCACAAACCTTCCGTCTCTACAGGGGTAGGAATTTTCAATTGGAAAGCGCCTCACCCGTACAGCGAAGGGAGGATATGCCATGTTTCGCCTCGGGGTTACGTATCTGCGCGCGGGAGCGGAGGTCGGTGTTCGGACGAAGGGGATGTCGGTGTTCGGATGCGAGGGGACCCAGTCACCTCCGATACAAAACGGGCACCACAAGAAAGTCTCGGAGCCTTATTTCTATAGAATTTTAGATAACCACGTGTCTCGTTGATCCGTCGTATCTGAGGAAGGAAACAAAAGTCTGTAAAATACGACCCGATTCATGTTGAAACAATGAGTATCGTGGACTCCGACTGATGCGATTAAAAGAATACATACGTATATGTGGGGCAGCATCGCGAAATGAGGATAGGAATGGCGCATATTAATGACGCGTCGCAGACTCGCGAAATCACATGCTAATTTGTGCTGACAAGCACATCTTGTGTCATCCCTTATGTCGGTGTCCGAATATTGCCGAATTATTAGGAGTACTTATAATGGAACGAGGCAGACGAAAGATAAAGCTACTGATAGACTGGCACTGAAATGTATAATGATCATGTGATTAGACCCATTGCACAACATGCATGCCCGGGAGCCTCGAGGCTGTCATGAGTGAGGAGAGAGATAGAGGAGAGAGATAAAAGGAACTGAAGAACATAACAAGACGAATTCACCCACGCTTGTTGACCCCGCGCCCGTAGAGGTTGCCAAAAGCATAGTACCCTCGCCGCGTGTAATTCAATAGGAGTCGGGGGGTGCGTCAAAACAGTATCGAACGCATGTTGCCTTGAAGCGTACCTGCCACACCTGCGCAGTTGTTCTATATAAGGCGACGAGTAGATAAAAATATTGATCAGAATCTATCATCTTTAAGATTAATTGAAAAACACGCACAATTAATTGATTTTTGTATGCTTTCAGATCCATTGGCCTCATGGCAGCTGCATAGTGAGATCGTGTGATATGAGATAAAATCTACGATCATCCATTATTAAATCAGGAGGTGACGCGTGTTTTGCTCACCATGCGCCTCCTATGCGTCGAAATACCGTAGGTTGACGAGAACTATACCTGCATGCCACTGGATGATAATCTCGTCTTTTATGAACCAGTGCTGATCATTCTCGAGACCCCACGATTCCGACGATTCGCGTGAAATGGGTATCAGAGAAGTCAAATTTCAACAGATTACCGCTGATATTGCAGAAGAGATGCCTTCAGGAAAGTGTCTCTGCGGCACATAGAATGGACTCTGCGATAGGAGCAATGACTGGTGGTCACTAACGTGACGAGAGATTGGACATAATGAGGGTGCACAGCTCTTCGACTTTCGTCAATATTGTCGAAGAGCTTGCTGGGTGTCTTCTGCGATAAGCCGAAAGATATGAGGGGAGTCAGAGCAGCAGGGCTCCTTATTTATCAGCGGCTTCCTCAATTTCGGATAACTCCTAGTATGTCCACACCATCGCCTGCTAAAGTCGTTCCGTCACAAACCTCAATCATCCTGATCTGGCACGATTTATTCGAAGTCTTCGTAGCTGGCCTGGATTACGGTCGAAGACGCCACTTCATCCCTTGCAGTGAGAGACACTTAGTCTCGTCCGCGCCTCACCTTGCCTGCTCGATGGATATTTGAAGATATACCGGAGTTATCAGGCGCTACCCCGTTCGAAAGCGTTATATGTGAGAAGGCTTTAACCTGCTTGTGCTACCAAAAAATTCCTTTTGGGATGACAGGGATTATGTAATTTACAAACCGCGCGGCAGTACTGGCGGTCAGGTCAATCGATGATCAGTTACGATGACTCTTTATACTCGGCTGTGTATCCTAAATACCTAAATAACGACGGTGCATCATCCTTGGAGGTCCTATTAGCTCACCGGGTGTGCTCTGCCAGGTCAAATTTTTCACGTGAGCAAAGTCGATTGCCAGAATATTGAGCTTGTAACCGATAGTGATCGTGTGAACTTACAGGTGCTGAACCTTTTTAACATATCCCCTCACCTCTCTTACTACTAATCGATCTTGCCATGTCTACTGAATTTGTCTCAATCCGGCGCCAGAAAGACCGAGGACTCTGGTCTCCGAAGCTCGACAAGAAGTTGCGTTGCCACCGTCCTATATATCGCGATCCTCTCCCGGATGATGTCCTACGATGTATCGTAGACATGGTCTTAGTAGAGGACTGCCAACGGACCATGGCTCGTACCCTTGGTCTGGTGAATAAAGCATTTCGTTCCTGGGTGCTACATGTCTTGTACAAGGCAATCGAAGTCACCAGCCCCGCTCACCTCGGACAGATAAATATTATTTCTACTGTTGCCGGTGATCTCACAATGTCTGTGAGATGCGTCTCGCTAGTTGGACTTGAAATGCACATTTACGGCGCATTGGACCGTAAAGGGGGACTATACAAAGACCTCGAAGGACTCTTGTCTAGATGCGAGAATCTAGAAACTGTCCTTTACGATTTCAAACGGGTGCCCTTACCATTTTCAAAACCCTCTCGATCACTGAAGCAGGTTCAATGGAGCCATCCAAGCCTTGACGGCTGGCGTGGCTGGGAGCCTACTATCAATCATGTGACACATTTGCGTATTGACTGTGCCCAAAACTCCAGAAGCAACGCGGTGGCATTTGACACTCTTGCATCGTTGGAACCGCCCCCATACCCATATCTCACACACCTATCTTTCTGTGTTGATGCTCGACTTCCAGCGGATAATAGCATCACTGTGGACTTCATTCGGTCCATCCTGGAACGCCAGGCGTTGGTCCATGTCATCGTCTTTGTGGCATATTTCAATTCTCATTGCTCTACAATGAGACGCATGGTCGATGTTTACAGAGAAATTCATGACCCTCGCTTATCGCTCCTGGTGTCCAGAAGCCGACCCCACAAGTGGCCATATTCGACGGAGTGGGGGGTTGAATCTGGAGGCGGAGCTGATGCGTGTGTTGGACTAACGACGTAAACGGTCTATTCCACAATCACGAAGCGCACCTAGATGCTGCCAGTGATTGAGCGCTAGTCCAATCCTAGTGAGTCCTAGCGCGACTAGCATCAATAGATTTCTTATAACATATATAATAGGCCTCTAAACATACATGGAACCCGTTTTCACGTGCCGACATAACCCCCCCCCCCCCCCCCCCCCCCCCCCCCCC
>QFFB01000989.1:12558-27019 GCA_003316465.1 Ramaria cf. rubripermanens
CGCGGTCCCCGCACCCGGTCCCCGCACCCCCCGTTACATGAATTCAATTTGAAACAACAACTTGAATCCAAGACTATATAGGTCCATGGACAACGAGGCAAAGGCAAGTCTCCATCACTGAAGTGGTCGTGTTGTGTACATATCTATTGTCCCGCAAGCGGCGTTCAAAGTAGCAGGACGACTAGCCCATAAATAAATGATAAGTACTAGTATTAGTACTTTCTGGAAATTTCGTCAGTGATTCTCTATCGAGTGGCAGCGCTATACTCAACTGGAATCGTCCCTTAATATACGGGTAATCGAACAATGACATTAACAAGAAAGTAAAGCTACACGGAACGTTGTGACATGCAAACATGATTGAGACCATTCTCCAATTCCTTGTGTAATGCGCCGAATCTTTGATGCTTGAAACAATGACAAATCGGAAACATATCCAGGCAAAGTATATGACAACAAGGAACAGAAACATTAGTTCTCGTTCCCGTGTGTGGCCTCATACTCCTGTAGACGACGATATGCGTCGTCCTCTATGAAAATGTCTGCTTCGCCACCGAGAGTCGATTCCTTGTGACAGCCAGCGGCGTGCTTCCACCAGAAAAGCTCTTTGACCTGGCGCGAAAAGTGAGTGTTGCGTTTGAATTGACAACAGCACTGTTATTGTACCTTCAAATCGCCAAGTTTACATCCTTCAAGTGGAATCCATTGTTTACAATTGTGGCACTTCCCTTGCAGAATTTCTGATTTCTCGTTGGACTGTGGACGAGCCACCGAGACAGTCCGCTGAGCGGTGGGGGGTGAGAAAGGTGCACACCTGGTGGCGCTGATACCTATCGCATGGGAGCGTTACATAATCTCGCAAGTCACATAAAGAAAAAGTTGTTACCATGGTAATACTGCATATGATAGCTAGATGATGTTAACAGCGTCAATGGTGTTGATTAACAGAAATGTGTGACTTACTTATGTTGACTTGTCTTGGTATGGTTCCATTCTTGTCTGCCTTCCCCTCCTCTCGTGGAATCTTCGTAACATATGGGGCACAGTGCAATTTTCTTGTTGCCACTTCCTTTAGTGTACCGCGGTGTGTACAAGTCGCGAGGATCGCGAGGAGCGTTCCAATTTCCCAGAGACCGTTTGGGTTGAGAATCACTACTGGAATACCTCACCAGTTGGTCGTTTCATAAGTAAAAATAGACTTACTCCGGAATGATATGCCTGCCAGCAGGATCATCTCGTTCGAATTGTGTGATGAGTGGGTATCTCCTGTAAAATCCTGAATAACCCGAAATAATAGGGATAGATACAGGAAAAGTCCGCATTTGTACCGAGCGTGCTTGATTCGAGGCGTGGTCTCTATTTACACGATGTCCTGGACGAGAAGCAAGAGTCTGCGTAGATCGTGATGGGCTGTCTCGGGCTGGTACCGAGTGGGATGGCTTCACCACTGGTTTCCGAAGTGAACGAGGAGATGCGCTGGGTGAGGGCATGTGGTAGTCTTCTCTATTTGCAGCTTTCGACGTATTTGTCGGAATTCGAGGTTCAGGTGTCGGCGTTAGTTCAGACAAGGATGATAGACTATGGACGGTACGTTCTGCGCCAGGAGACGTTTCCCCATCCTGGGAAGGGGGATGCTTTTGGACGTATAACCGTCGCGATACACGTTGTTTTTTCGCAGGAAGAATATGCTTGGATTCTTGATCTTTATGACGTGGTCTGAATACGCATACATGAGATGGATCACAGTACTCACGATATATGGAGCGTTTCTTCTTGTTTTTAGTTGCCAGTGCATCCGTGTCGAGTAGTGTCGAGCTGGATCGTCTTTCACTACTGTCGGATTTCTCCGTTGCTTTCAAAACTACCCCATCCTTTGTTTCTGCACAGAACGGTGCAGCTGGCTCAGAATGATGCTTCCCTCCCTCTGAATTGTTGTCGAAAGCGAGCCGCGTCGGAACGAGCTGCTTTGCTGGTGAATCGACTCCTGTGATCTTTCTCACCATCCTGCGAGGCCTCTCTATTGGGACCATCAACGCCCTGGCTGCCAGTTTCTTCTTTCGTTTCCTCTTCTTATCTCTCTCTCTCTCATCTCCACTTTCCTCACTCTCACTATCCCGTGGAAATGGTAGCCCCATTGCCAAAAAATCACGCTTTGCCTCACCCCTCTCGAGCCCTTCTACGTCAAGTTTAGGCCTTCCCGTCCGTATCCACGCACGGTAGTTCCTTGGAACAGCCTTTACGTTGGGGTCACGTTCGAGGAAATCATAAGAGAAGGGAGGGATGAAGGTGATCGCGGAGTCTCCAAAATATATGCGGGGTGAGGAAGTCGTTGACTCTTTGGCAGGGGGCTGAAGATGAGGAGAGAGGTAATAACTATCATCATGCGTTGATACAGGTGGTGTTTCGTCCTCAAAAGGCTCGTTTTGCTTGAAGACAAAGCGTGGCGTGAGGTCTGGGGGAGGCAGGTCATAGATGGAATCACATGAGATGGCAGCTGTAGTGCTGGCGGGGTGTGTAGAGCAATGTTCATTCAGTGAAAGTGGATCGTGTGAGGGTGATCCTTGTCGGATGTTGGAAGTAACGTCGAGATGAAAAGGCTCCTGAAACACCTCCATCCGGGAATCGCTCACTGCGGCTGACTTCTGTGATAAGACTGCAGTAAGCGCAGGTGGAATAGACACCACATGAGCTAGCGGGATACTCGAGCTCATGGTCCTGCTTAGAGGTGTCGCGGGACAAGTGTAGCTGCTAGACGATGACAAGCAGCTACTGAGCGCCAGTGCGGCAATAACCGACACTGCAATGCACAAAGGGTATATACATGTACGTAAACAGCATGCTGGCAAGCTCGCCTCGATGGTAAGATATGGCTCGTTGTCGGCTCCTGCTACAGTCCTAGTGATGTTTACAAGGGATTAGACTCAGTAACAGCGTAGTATGGTAGCATACAATGACACTCAGCGTGACGAGATGCCGTACACCGGTCATTCGAACCAACTAAGTCAAGATCTACTGTTGCAATGAACTAGAAGTTAGGGCCTACTGGAAATATACATGGCTGTCCTACTATTCCCTTGGTCGATAGGAAGGATTTAGAGTCATTAAGTTGTTGTCCCGCAGGATCTGGGAATATTTAGTGCACTTCTGTGTCATCCGATCAGGGACTGACTGATACACGAACAATGAGGAGAGAAAGAGGCGGTAGAGGTCCGGGCTGACCACTAGGTGGGAAACGAGGGGTCTGTACGACTGAACGTGGTCGATAATATTTCTTACACATGGATCCAGCGTGATCTCCAATTCCCTCGGTCAGACAAGTAAAGGTGTTAATTATGTACAGTTGGAACGCTAGGTGGATGGCATAGTACCCATTTCTCTTTGCTTTACTGTAATATTGTTGCTAGGCTCAACCGGGAAAGTATGGCTGGGCAAATTCGTAGCCATATCGTTATTTCTATCTGGCCTCGTACATGATAGCTTCATTCCGGGACTGCAGTAGGACAATAACGTATCAACTCCCCGATATTACTAGCGGAGTGGCAGAAGACGAACCTGGGGGATAATCAATTTCATCGAGATACCACGCGCCTGCGTAAGTTGTTATGTGGCTTAATGAGCAGCATCAACCTGGATAGCATGTCTGGTGTTGTACGCACGATTCCCAGACCCTTGCCTCTCGTTCACTGTCCATCCATCACCAAGCCAATGAAAGCGATTCTGATGGCCTTCCAGCGGCTCGTAGTTGAAATCTTCCCAACGTGGATGCGCCAGGGACCGCACAGCATGAAGACAAGAGCCTATGTCAAAGTGATGGTACATTTAAAAGATGCAACAGCTGAGCAGCAATTGAACAACGGCGGACCAGGCCAGAGCGCCGCCAGGCGGCCTTCCTCTTTGCCCATCTTGTACCATGAAGGACATCTTTCGGAGTACACAGTCTGGTAACAATATATAAGATTCGGAAAGGCTGAGACAACTAGAATACTTGCCTGAGGGAAGTAATGCTGCAGAAGGAAGCAAATGATCAGGGCACATCCTCATGCAACTCGCTAACAACACACTTCGAGATATTCATCAAAGTCTTTAACGGCTGCCTTTTTCACTTCAATCGTCTTAAGTCTCTCACGTTGTAATTTCGCGATCGCGGCCGTGATGTAGTTAATTTGTCGTTCTATGATAACTAGCAGTGACCCCGAGCCGACTCCCGAATTCGGCCCTAGGGAAAAAAACCTAGGGGAAAGGGGAGGTGAGTTACACGAAGAGGTCAAACAAGAATCACTTACCAGTTAGGAAAGTCATCGGTTGCAATGCCCAAATAGGCGAGAGGGCATTCACTCCACTTCTCTTGCAACTTGAGGCCGTCACGACCAATAACAGCGTAGGGTGGTTTCAGCGTCGTGTCGAACCCTTCAAACGGTGTATAGGTGAGCATGAGGCGTGAGGATGTAGGAGTTTAAATCACCCGTAGCACAGACAATAATATCTAACTCGCGGTGCTTGCCGTCAACAGTCTCAATACTATTTGGTGTTACACGCTTGATTGTGTCAGTGACGAATTCCACCTATCACAGGAGAGGACAATAACTCAGGGCAGTGGGAGGTTTCTGAGCTAGTGACTGACATTATCCTGATTAAGTGCTTCTAAATATCTGGGTCCAGGGGTGAGCCGACGGCAAGAAACTGGGAACTCAGGTATCACTGTAGGGGTATACGATTAGCACTGAAGGAACAAGATTTCAGCACGCACAGCGTTCAGCGATCCCTGGCTTCTTCAATTTCTGTACCATTGCCTCCCTAAGCTTTATCACGGCCCCAAGTTGTATGGGATGTCCCCGCAACGTTCCTCCATGAACTGACTGTGATTACGGGGGTCGTTGTGATAATTCGACACCTGGGAAACAAGTCAAACAAACTGACGGCTTACATTTAGTTCCTCCTCTATTTTGTGCCTGAACTGGGCATAATACTCGGGATCTTCGAACTCACGATGCTCCGCTTCAGTGAAGTGGTCTGGTAATTCGATTGCACTATTCATACCAACAGATTGCAGGACGGATGCTGCATGCTTTACTCACGGTTGTCTCCTCCGGGGTTCCGCGCTTGGATCTCATCTGACGCAAAAGGTGTGGCGATCCCTGTAAAGTAATCAGCACACAGTATTAGCATCTCGTAACGGATCAGTGGCGTCGAGGATACAAATACTGTAGGAAAAGAAAATTCAAAATGACGCACAAGTCTTTCCGCGGACGAAATTTACCACCTTGGCCGCCTTAGGCTGAACCCCAGGTACAATTTGAATGGCGCTAGATCCCTGGGGCCCACTGCGATTACGGTACAGAGGTGTTGACTACAAGTGGAACATACCACTCCGATAACAGCAACATTCTTGCCTTCCCATGCCTCTTTCTCTCCCTCTTGTTCTAGATTCCATTGTGCAGAATGTACCACGCGACCATTGAAGTCAAAAAGCCCTTCTATATCAGGCCATTTCCATAGCGAGAAGCCACCTATACAGTTAATCACGATATCCGCGGCATCCTGGATATCCCCCTGAGGGGTGGAAAGCGTCAAGTTCCATTTGCCGGCCCCCGAGTCCCAGATGGCGTTCGTAAGTTCGTGGTTAAGTTTAATATACCGCATGAGTTTGTACTTATCCACGATACCTTTCAGATAAGCTTGGATTTCGGACCCGGGTGCATAAAATGCAGACCAATGCGGCTACCAAGCAAGTGAGTTCCCGTTCGACAGGTTGCTGTACGTGACAGCGTACGTTTGGTTCGAAGGTCAGTTGGTACTGAAAACATAGCAAAAAATCAGTTGCGGTATTGTCAGTGTGAACGATACCCACAGAATGAGATGGAATATCGCATGCCACTCCCTAGAGACGAGCTCAGATTTGTTATTTGACTCATTATAGCTTTGCAGCTTACTGGATACTTATTCGCGAACCTGTATCATGATGCAACACGAAAACGATAAGCCTGCATATGGAGAGTGCAAAACGACACTGACCAAACGCCGCCTACGCCAGCCAATTTCTCATATATTACAAGCTCAACATTAGGGATCCTCTGTGGAACTCTAAGACCAGCAACGATTCCGCTGTATCCGGCACCAATCACGACCACCCGCATGGGTCTAAGTTCATCGATAGCAAAACGCCCGAGTTCAAACCCTCTTCGAGATTCTGTTATTATATATATAAAGATGTCGTGACAACTGGCGTGCTTGAATTTGCTCACCAGCGGCAGAAATTCCATTGGCAGCATGGTGTGCTCCCGACGCCATGAACGATGAGTGAGTGTAAGAAGGTACTCCTCACGAAGAAGTTGTTCAGCATATCGGTTGCCACGGAATCCAAGGCTCTCGTTGGTGCGCTTCCGCGAATGTGCTGTGTACTCGGAAAGTACTGTGTAAGGCTACTTTCCTATTTGAGGACTCATGATAGGAACGTAAGTACTACCGCAGCAAAACCTCCTGGACGATCCTTAAAAGTGGTTTAATCCCCCACGGTAACCCGGCACAATAGACTCTATAGAACCTTACAATAAAAATTTCCTAGAGTTTTCCGAAGCGCAAAGTACTTACTGGCGACGGGAACATGAACCATAAATTAACGACACCTCATTGGTGTTTGAATTCTGTGGTTTCGGACGTACTTACTCGTCAGACCGAAAGTCAAAGCGGAAGAGGATTTATTTACAAGGACGTGCCCGTGCTTCGCATGGCGGGCGCTTCGAGGGTTGTTTGGGGTTGGTGTTGGTGGTGGTAGGAAGAAGGAGTTTAAATGCAGTAAGTGTTGGACATTGAATTGCTTGCATTACATCACATACACTCAACCTTGACAAGGCATGTTGATATCTCCTAGCTGTTATTCAGCCCTGTTCCACAGGTGGAAAGGATGTGACTAGTCTTGAGCTGGAGACCACCATCCTGGTCATTGTGGACATGTGAAAGTGGAGCTGCAAGCATGGCAGGTCCAATTCCCAGATGAATTTCTCATACACCTTCCTTTCTTCTGTGATCTTTGGGGAAATGATAATATACTTGTGCTCATGCTAGTTAAGACAAACCATTTTTTACCATTCTTCAAACAAATTAAGGCTATTCTAGAACTATACATCCAAGCCATCCTTGATAGGCAGTATGTTTCTAACACTTTTAACTTGTCACAGGTCACAATATCCACCAAACTGACAAATAATCATTGTTGGCACATGTCACACCTCCAGGGGTCTAATGAATTTACAGTAATGTTATGAATCTACAGTAATGGTTCACCACTGCTTATATATGACTAAGGAAACTTGTTTTTGTGTACCAACATTAAGTCTTTGTTGCAAGTTCATCTCATCCAGTTTTCCTTGATACACACACTCTTTTCCAGTTATCATTCCACCATAATACCACACAGTAGTGTTTTTGTCAATAATTCATGCTATCCAGTGTTTGACCAAGTCATCAAAGTAGACTATGCCTGCTAGTTTTAGTATCTGTTCAGTACTATCTTTGATACTAACTTTTAAGGTATTCTCAATTTTTATATCAATTGCATTGGACACTTCTAGAGCCACAAGTTCAGGAGCTGTATTGTAAGCTTTTCTTACCATTAATGAGCTCCTGTGAATTTGGCATGTTCCAATAGGACATGTTTGTCTCAAATGCTGTGTTAATAAAACATTCCACCATTGTTGTATAGAGTGGCCACTTGATTTCTGATCCATTTTTTGCCTAGAGTAGTCTCCCATATTCCAAGTAATATGGCTGCAATTAAGGACCAATAAACCTTCTGTGTCTAATATATTTCTATGCCTGGCTTCACATATTTTTTCTATCCCAACAACAGCTGTGTTGACCTGTAACATGGTTTCAGCCAAGGTATCAATGCCTAGCATCTCCCTTCCCATTGGAAAGGATTGGCGGTTTCTGGTGTTTAATAAGTGCCTGATACTATCTTGCGTCCTTTCTAAAGAAATAGTTTTTGAAGAAACTTCTTGAAAGCTATTGTGCAATAAATTCCAATAAACATTGGTCCTGGCATAAGCTTGATATTCTGGCCTTGTGTTTTCATGCCATATAGAATATAGTATTGTGAACAATGTGTCATATGCACAAGAATAGGATGAAGCATCCCATATTGCTCCCAAGGGACTATTGACTTCTGTGAAGTTAGGATGGGATATTGCTTTAATTGTGGGCTTTGAAATAAGGTGAGTTTCTTTTCAAGGGCAGGCTTGTTCAATGATGCCTTATTCAATTGTACTTTTCTCACTTGATCTTCACTCAGCTTGTTGAGGGTCATTGATCCCTTAGCAGGTATATAATTTGCAGCTGAAGTGGTAAGCTTTGGTTTTTTATTTGCCAGTGTATTTATCTTTGAAGCTTGGTTTGGTGCTCATGTATATGCCATTGCTCTTCTTCTGATGGATCTTCCAACTGGAAGAGTTCCTGTTTACTCCATTGAATGACATTGTGTACCTTTTTTGGTATATAGTCCTTACCTTTCCAAAGTTGAAATTTTTGCAGTAAGATGTTTCTTCATTCACCTCTGATGAAATTATGTAATCTACCTTCATATCGCAATTTGGTGATGTCATCTAGGAGTTCTGGTTCCTGGAACTCTTGTCTGAGCCAGCCAGTGATGCCACCTTGTATTTTATGATCATCAAATCCCTAAAGAAGGACAGTTCCTTTAGCTGATGAGCTCCTTGACAATGCAGTATAACAAGACTGATATGAGGAACAAGTGCCAAGATCTGCCACATTATTGGGTTGGGTGTGACCTTGAGATCCATAGTCTGTCATTGCAAAGTTGTGTAAGATTTGCACTTGTTATCTGACTAGGTTTAAGGTATCATCATTTGGCAGTTGGCATTGTATGTCCACAGCCATGCATGCTATAGGCACAACATTCACAGGTAAGCTGTCTAGTTGAATGGGTGTAGGAGGTGAAACAAGCTTAATAAAGACAACATCTAATACCCTTTTGTTTCCAGATAACAATGAATACTTCCAACCCATTACTGTAGCTTCTACCCCATTCACTATGTTTGAGGGGTTGGTAATTGAGGTCTGAATGCCAGCAAGTTGCTGAGTTAGGGCTGGGATTTTGTGAGTAGTCAGCATCCCTGGACAACAGGTAACTCAACACTTGGATGCAGGCTTTTTATTTCAGCCTGTACATACTTATAGAAATATGCCTTAAATTGGCACTACACATAAACCATGCATTCTATTGTGTAAATCCTTGAACATCTCATACACTGCATGAAGGATTTAATCAGATACAAGTGATGCTGAACCACTGTATTGAATCAAGATATTCATATCACACACATACTTACATGTCAAAACACATGTGTGTGCTGCCTATCTTTGTAGTCTGTACACATTCATGCTCCTGAAAGCTGAACAGCAATTTTGATTACAAAATATTTTAATTCTCCACAGGCACATACACCTGGTGTGTCATTGAACAATCAAATTAACATGTCCAACATGTACTCATTTTTTTTTCCTTACCTCAACCCCAGACTGGCATCTTGAACTTCCACCATCCCTCTAGGACCACCCATGTGGGTGACCAACACTGACCTAATTGATCCATATGGCCACCTGCTACCATCCTTGAAAAGTG
Source organism: Ramaria cf. rubripermanens (assembly GCA_003316465.1). NCBI lineage: Eukaryota > Fungi > Basidiomycota > Agaricomycetes > Gomphales > Gomphaceae > Ramaria > Ramaria cf. rubripermanens. The sequence continues at coordinate 22,196 of QFFB01000989.1, forward strand.
ATGCAATGTGTGGTGCCTGGTATGGGCTGACATCTGAAACATGCAAGGCTCTGGAAGGAGCACTTTGCAGGAAGGGAGTCATAGATGGAGTACACCTTGAGTATATCATATATGTATTCATTGATGAAGGATAGAGTATTTCATGTGCTTACCATGTGCCTGCTATAGAAACTAAAATTTGATAACTTATGATCATAGAAGAGGGAAGTGTATTAAATAATACACATGGAAAGGTCCTCTATTTGCAACTGTGAGAGTAGTAGGCCCTATCACAGCTATGGCAGTGCAATAAGTATGGACTTCAGATTCAAGCCAAGTAGAGTGTAGCTGACTGACTCAATGTCATGACAAGAACCCAGCCAAGGATGACCATGATGTAGACTATCCACCATGGCCAATGGTTTCCAAGGGCAGACCACTGAAAGTATGTGTAGCAATGACACAGCTCCCACACCATTATGGGTGAGATTGATCACAATTGGAACATCATAGTATTATAAAATGCTTGAGCCAAGATCGCCTATAATGAGGGTTGCTGCTACACATCTGGGGTAGGAATTTGTCCATGGGGAGGTGTCACCATTGCTATTTTCCACATCCCAAGTCCAGTGAATTACCTCAATCGCCCTAGTGTCCTTCCATCACACTGATATTGGCAAAGCCTCCGCAGTTGATCTCACTCCTATTCACTGGTTGCTGAACATGATCTTTGCCATCATGCTCCAACACTTTGCCCTCGTTTTGTATCATTTGCATCCCCCTTGCAGTGTGCAGGGTCACCAAGTATGATCAGAAGTCCAGTCTAACCGATGGGTTTCACTCACAGACCCCATCAGTTGCTGTGCCCCATGAAGGTGGTTTGACCCTGACTCCATGTCCTAGTACATGCTATTCTTCCACAGTGTTCTAAGTCCCTCTCTATCTGTCCCCCCCTGCATGGCATTTTACTATAAGTACTGCTAGTTCTGCCTGTATAGTTCTCTAGTTCAATTATCATACATCTACCTTGTTATTTGACTCCTCACTAGTAGAAAAAACCTTAGTACAACGTTCCACTGCCTCATCGGTTGTTGTGTCCAACAGTGAGCTCAGACTGTTGACCTTATTCGCTATACCCTTTTAGGGGCATTGCTAATACCACTATTCACAGCACTTTGCAGGAGTGTTCAGATCAGCAAAAGGAACACCTGAACTAGGGTGACCTTTCCTTGGGGATGTGCGCTATTTACTGCATACTACTCATGGGTTATTTGCTACGACTGTAGGCCCATGTCAGGATTACACTGACATTCTATCTTTACCCTATATTCTGATCTTGACAGGAGGATAGGGAGGTCTCTACCTTGTATTGAACAAGCACGACCCTCGTATATTTGTTCTCCATAGCCTATTTCACTTGAGTTATGCCAGTAATGCTTTGAATTAAATATGGTGTAAAGAGATATATTACAAATACCCTGGATGGTATAATAAGCATGTGTGCAACATAAAAGGCCATGACATGTGCTATCTGTTTGATAGTGAAAGGACCTGGTGTGCCTGGGAGCTGCTTTGGCCATGGGGAAAGAGTGGAAAACATTATGTAGATGAGTAGAGTAGAAACCAGGGCACAGCTTATGACACCAGCTAAAACCATAACCTATAACAGATGTCATATTCATGAGAAGAAGTACAAGCAATGAAGTTGCAAACAACTCACAGTGACACCTCTCCTTTCATAGAGAGTGAACACCTTGCCTGGATATGTGAGACTGGAGCCTATGGAACAAGGAAGGCACAAGACATGTAGCTTGAGAGTGAAGACATAAACATGCAGCTCCTTTTGTTTTCACCCAGAGGGAGGATGAGGTCAAAAGGAAGGCAGAAAGGGAGGGTGGACACATTCCTGGCTCTTAAGTTGTAAGAATTAGATGAAGGTGCCAGGTTACTTCCATGGTGATGCCTTTTCACATTAGAACATACCTTTTTGGTGCCACTTGATCTACATGCTATGAGCATGCTGCTTCACCACATTGGAGAGGTTAGTAATTGCAGGTTGAGTGGTGGTGGTGTTGGTGAGACTATCCCCAGGAGAACCTGGGACAGCCCTTAATACATGGTAGGGGGAGAAGAAAAGTAAAAATTATGTGCTAAGAGTTATATAACCCTACTAGAAGCCAAGGGATTGGCAGATTCCACTTCAGGCACTGGAGTTGGAATCCAAACAAACTTAAAAAAATTTGTGTAATAGTACTAGAGCTCTAAGAGTATTAATATAGTAAAACTTTGTTCTATAAATTCGAAGCATAGGCCCTTGGAAGGGAGTGGCATTGTTTTAGGATGAATACATGTGCTCAAAGCAATGTTGGGTTACTTTGGTATGCTCAATGTTCAATCTATGGTAAGCATTGGACTAGCATAGGTATATTGAGACATAATTAGTTAACTGACCTTGGGGGAATTCTTGATGCCATCCACTGGCCTGGGTACTCACGCTTGATCAGATTCTAGTTGAATCTGAGGTATTCAGACATTCACTGGTGCTGAGATATTCAACCCCAGGATTGTGCATGAACATTATTGTTTATCTGTAGGTAACAGATACATTCATATGGGTCATGATGACTTTACCTGTAATTACTAACCCCTCCAATGTGGTAATTGGTCACACAACATTCTATTGCAATGTTTTGTTTGATCATGACAGGCATTCTTAAACAAAGTGACATTTTTCTGACAACATGGCCTGTAGCAGCATGGGGCAAACTCCACACAAGTTCCTGAAGATCTGCACCCAGTTTGTCAGAGACTTGTTTGGGATCTCTTTCACATGTTCTTTTGTTTTTCCCTTTGGATCTGTCTGCTGTGGCAGATATACCAAATCTGTCCATTGAATAAAACTGGTGCAATTCTTATGCATGCTCTTATACACATTGATATGTTCCTAATTCATTGAATTATCTCTATAAGCATTCAATCCCACAATTACAGAGACATTCTCAAACCTGGCCTGGTTTAATTTTACTTTCCCTTTCATGTGGCTTGCAATAAGTTGCCTTAAAAAGTTGACATTAGCTTACATGCATGCGTTGTACCTCATATTTTCTAGGGCATGTCTCAGTTTGGCATCTTCCAGACTCCGGGTGCATTGACACATGTTTTCTCAGATGATAACTTTTGTTGTGAACTGATGCCAGGTTGCCTTACCAATGGTAGCTTCTTGGATGTTGTTAGAAGTGCCTTGTACCTTTTTTGTTCCTAAAGAACCACTGTAGAGAGGATATTGTGAGACTGGTGGTAACTGAGCAAAATCCCCTGCCAGAATCACACTTATACACCAAAAGGTAATTCAGGCTTGTTTAGGTCCAGGCACAGGTGCTTACTAATCACATACAAGTCCTATGCACCAAGCATGGAGACTTCATCCAATAGCAGGTACTTGACATTCTGAACTCTGCTTCTGATTTGGGCTAGCAGATTAGCATTTAAATTACCTTTGTGTTTTGGATATATGCTGAGGAAAATATGATATGTCATGCCTCCAATCAATGCAGCTGCTGAACCTGTTGGAGCTACCAGTTGAAATAAGTGACCTTCTTGTTGTTTTTCAAAAAAGTATCCCAGAGCCTTGATAACTTGTGACTTGCCAGTTCCTGCCATGCTTCCCAGATACATACATTGTAAGAGAGCATAGCTCTCTAGTTGGAGATTATAAGTTTTTCTTCTGTTTGAGTTTCATTACATATGGTGCCACTCCCATTGTTCTCAGAGTAAATAGTGTGGTCAGTAATACAGACTTCCCTTTTCCACTCACTATCAACTGTGTAAGTATTTCTGCACAGTTTGTCACTCTCAGTGAGCTTTCTCTCCTTACAACATAACTGCTCCCCAGATGGCTGGACAGTATGATTGGCAACAATATGAAATGCCCTCTCCTTATCAGGTCTCAGTTCATATTTGTCAGCACATCCATCAATATAATCTTGATGCTATTATGATCTGGTTCCTCATGGATCTCTAGTAACCATATTTGGTAATTAACCCTGTCCTGAGCCCCCTACCCTGAGCCTGACCTGATCCGAGCCCTCCCCAAAGTATTCCAAGCCCAAGCCCAACCTCTGTTTACTATATATATCCCACTTCCCCAAACTCCATTTCTTACCCTTCCCTGAACTCATTCTGATCTCCTTAGTTAGTTTATGTCTGATCCTATTCTTTGTTATCTATATATACATCTCATCTGTATGTACCTTGTTCTTCAGCCAGAAATCAACTTAAATATTCCTTGAACTACTTACTAGCTCTAATCTGATTCCTCTTGTTCCTTGTACTCCTCTTGTCTGAAGCTTGCTCTGAAGTTAAGGGCATGTGCAATAGTGGATGGCACAGCATATAAGCTGAAGCCCTGCTCTTATTTTTATCATCCTCAGCCTGAGCTTGGTATGAGCTTGCTCCAAGGTTCCACATAGACCTCAGTTTTAACAGTATTTCTGACTCCAACTTCCATATTGTACTAACCCAACTATGTCCACAACCACCTATGCTAGAAGTATTACACTTCAACACATCTTGGAACAACACTGTCTTTCTGAGCAACCTGAAAGCCCTCCAAACCTCCCCTTCAAATCTGCCAAACCTGCTGATGCCCCAGCTGACAAGGGCAAAGGTAGAGAAGATAAGCCTCTAGACAACAACTCCATAGGCAAAGGTTCCTCAGCCAAGGTTCCTGAAGGTAGCCCCAGTAATCCTGGGAATCCTGATGACTCTAATGGCAACAGCCCGCCCTTGGAAGAGACAAATGGGGACCAAACCAACCCAGCCAACAATGGTAGTGAACTCATATGC
>QFFB01001003.1:0-18568 GCA_003316465.1 Ramaria cf. rubripermanens
GTCCAAACCCCTCTGACTCCCAAAAGGCTAACTCTCACCTCAGAGCCGATGTTGAATAGCCATAAGAGGCTAACTCAACTACTCTATTGCGGCCTCAAGGGTCTCGGCTTTAAGGGGGGGGTACTGTTATGATCCAGTTCCTCACGGATCTCCGGTGACCATATTTGGCCACTAACCCCGTCCTGAGCCCATACCCCAAGCCCGACCTTACCCGAGCCCATCCCAAAGTAGTCCGAGTCTGAGCCCGAACCCCATTCTCATCCGTCCCCGAGCTTCATTATGATCCCTTAGATAGTTTTGTCCGACCCTGTCCCTCTGTCCTCTGTATATAAGTCTCGCTCTGTATGTACTTTGCTTTTCAGTCAGAAATCCAACTAGATCCCCTTCGAACCCTTTATGAGTTTCTCGCTCCAATTCCTCTTAGTCCCTCTGCTCCTCTGGTCCTGATCTCCTTCCGAAATCAAGGGCACGTGTAATAGTGGATGGCGCAGCACATAAGCTGAAGCCCAGCCCTTCCTAGTACTCCTTGGCCGAGCTCGGTCCGAGCTCCCCTGAGGTCCCACATGAAGACCTGGTCTTAACACAGAAGTGGAAAATGAGGTATCCCCTGACAAGTGCAGGAAAGTCTACAAGACACTAGACATCTCCCTGGACATATGAAGTTCACCAGACATTTGATACTATAACTTGTGGGCATAATCATAGGCTGGCCCTGCAAGGTGTGTGTTTCTACTACTCTGGTGTAATAAACTATGGTATTAAAGATGAATTAAAAAGAGAAGGAAGCCCTAGAGTCATGACTCATAGGCAGCACAAGTACCAAGACTCTGGAGCCTCCAGGAGAGCATATGTCTTCATTTATATAAACTCACACCACCATGCACAGACAATTTGGTTAGGCAATGAGTATGCAAGTGTAGGCACACATGAGTCATGACTACCCATCTCACACTCAATATATGACACCCTGCTGTTTCACCAAACAGTTTCTTGTAACTGACCTGGTCTCATCTATATTAGATGGCATATTACTACTTGTTCTGTATGTTTTCAGAGGGGTAGATTGGAAAATGTGGGTGAGGGAGGATAGCATAACATGGAGGTACATACTAGAATGTAGAAAGAGTACGGGGCAGTGGATGATAGCAAGAGCAGATAGGACTGGTTAGGGGCCACTGGGGAATGGCAGGATGCTGCAAGTCACATGAGGGACTATCAACCAGTGCTACTGTTAGGTTCCATTTCATTGCAGATTTTCCAGTCTTCATATCTGATTATCATATCCATCCAAGTCTGACCTTGTTCTAAATTGCTATTTGAGGTATCCTAAGCCCAAGCCTAACCCTTTGCTACTTCATCTATCCTCCCCAAACTTCATTTATTATCAATCCCCAAGCTTTGTTCCAGTTCTCTAGTTAGTTTATATTTAACCCTGACTCTTGTTATTTCATATATAAGTCTTGCTTGTATGTATCTTACTCCTCAGTTCAGAAATCAATGCAGATCCTCTTGAATCCCTTAGTAGTTTTCTATTAAGTTGTTTGTTACAGTCATGTAAACCAAAGACAGAAAACTAATCTAAAGGGACTTTGGCTTCAGCTTATGTACTGCACCTCTCAACAACTACAGGTCCCAAGGATTTCAGAATAGAGGAGTAATGTAAGTATTGATGTAACATATTCATGGTAATACAGACATGATGGAAGTGTGGAAGTGTAGAAGTGACAGAAGTGCAGAAGTGATAAGTGATGGAAGTGCAGAAGTATACTAAGAATACACAGACAGAGGTTAACACATGAGTGTAGTTAATATTTAAACTAAGGAGCTAGTATAAATACATGGGCTTATATACTGGGGGTACATATACCGAAATAGGAGTAATGAGGTTTGAGTCAGAATGGAAGAGACATGTGTTATGGAATGGAATCATATTCAGGGGGTATAGTATAGAGAAGGGAATTGTAAGTGTAATATCTGAAAGGTACCTATTGTGAAGCAACCTAAGCAGACACTCTACACTCAAGTGGTACACTGGCAAAGGGGAAATCCTAAGTCATATATAACTATATACAGTACAGTGGCATACCTGGTGAAGGGGAATCCTGAGAGAAAACTCTGAGGATGCCTTCACCTACTAGCTAACAACTATATACTTTGGGCATCATAACTCCACACCTCCAATGTCTGAATCACCTAAGCAACAGGGTGCCAAAATATAGACAGGGGCAAGGAGGTGTTTGGAATATGCTGGGGAAAGTACCTGTGAAGCTCTGGGACAAGAGGCCAGTTGGCAAAGTGGTATTTGGTGGGATCCACTTCAGCAAGGCTGCATACACTTTGCATGTACTTTGTATGACTTTGGCATAGTGTGGGAATGTTCACATTGAAGTGAAACATAGGGCATAGGCACTTTGCAAGGACTTCACAGAGACTTCACCTACAAAGCAGAGGTTCCCCTCACAGCAACCTCATCTATCATACTAGTTTCACACCATCTTCACTCACACATGGACCCCAAGCCCACATGGACATCTCTTACTATTGTTATGATCTGTACACAATGGTCCTTCTACTTGGATGGTCTATAATGTAGTTGTTCATGGCAAAGAGACTAGTACTGTAGATTGACTGTGAGAGGGATACAACTCATACAATTTGACTTCTTGGCTTCTTGATTTGGTGCCCTAGACTTGGGACTTGACTTGGATGTAGACTTAACAAAGATTTTGAGAACTGAACTTGAATTTGTAGAGAGAAACTGAGCCCTTATATACATAGCCCCCAAGCTACAACAATACAATATGATGCAATGGGTTGAGTATGACAATGAGTAAGCAGTCTGACTAATGGTGAGAATGCAAACACAAAAAGGGAAACAAAGGGAAAGTTATACTAGCAAAAATAAGCAAGAATGTGTTGAATAGGGGTAAGGTATGAAGAATTTGTAATTAGGTTCCAAAAATGGAACATTAATGCTAAACAATGAGACAAAACTGAAAATAGAACAGGGATAAGTCATTCAGGGGTGAAGTGAGTCAGAAAGAGAACAATAGGAATGTCTACTAATTACAATCAAATGCTTTGTCCTTATCTTCTCCTTTGCAAGTCAGAGGGTAAGTCAGTCCAATTGAGTCATGAAGAAGGATGACAAATCAACAACAAAATCTTGTGATTTGGGGTTTGTTATTATACGATAGTAGAATATAATTCAGGCTTCAAGTGAAGCTGAATCGAGCAGAGGTTTAATATGAGAGAGAACTTCAAGTAAACTGCAGTATATGCTAGTTTTATCTTGAATACTACTTTAACTAAGAACTTCGAACTGTTATGAGTGAGTGTTATTACTACTACTATTCACAGCGCAAAAACTAGCTATTTATATGTAGAAAATCAATCGGGATGAATATTTCGAGTACAGGTCACGTGACCTGGCGGTACGAGGATCGCATGTAGACACTCCTAAGTGTCATGTGGTAGTGAATGGGGAGTGGAGCGTAATTGTGAACATGTGAGATATATGTGAAATGGAGGCTACATGTAGGAGAGCTGAGGTGTGTGCTCCATGACAGGAATCACGATGTATGCACAGGGCAGGCTTGACGCGACGTGTTCTAATTATGGAATGAATATGACCGAGTGCCGAGGCCGGATGCGGGGTAAGATTGTCTCTGATCAGTGATGTCACTGCTGGGACATCAACACGTGCGGGCGCTTCGTTGGTAGGATAGTGATGGATATGAGGTCATGGGCTCGACGTAGGGGATATGTGTGTTATAGGTCGAGGAACGTCTCGGGCGGTTCCTGTCCTTGAACATGGGTCGTAAGGAGGGTATCTGATAGTAATATCCCAGGCATTCATTAGATGTTACGAGCGGGAGATGTTAATTTATTTTTAGATGTTTTTTGTAGTGACTTCTCTTCTTTATTTATAACACAAAAATAGCTTCTAATTTATCCTTGATATAGAACATGAGGGTGAGTTGAATACAGTCTCTGGGAACTCTGTGATGAAGATTGAGATGGATCAATGTGGGAGGATTTGTTGGGTATAGAGCCTAGAATCCTACCTCATACTCCTCTTTTCCTACATCATTATGAGTAATCTTGCCCATATATCCCATAAATGTGAATGGCTGCATCTCTCCTCAGAAAAACACAGAATCTCTAATAGCATAGGATTGTTGAGAATAAGGATAGCTTTTCTTCATTCATAGCCATGCCGCTTTGGGGAGCTGGGGATAAAGAATATTCTATAGCTCAGTATGTCTTCAAATGTCTTCAGAATCAAGTGACCCTTGTTACAATGTAAGGGATATTGGAGACTCAATGGTCTAGAGGGGAATAGAATTTGAAGCCGTGTTGATAGATGGCATAGTGATAAGTGTGAACTGATAAAATTGATAGGGTAGGGCTGTGTAGTCTAGCTGAGCTGGACTGAGCTAAACTGAGATGATGGTGAAGGCTAAGGGGAAATAGACATGTGTGGAGTTTTGAGTTTTTGAAGACCCATGTGGAGTTCAAAGCTTTTGGATACATGTTTCCTTCACCGGTCCATTGCAGATCTCCAGTATCTATATCCAGTGATCAAACCCATCCTGAGCCCAAACCTCAAGTCCAACCTTGTCTGAACTATCACTGAAATATCCCAAGCCCAAGCCCAACCCCTGTTGCTATGTCTATCTTCCCCAAGCTTTCTTTATTATCCCTACCCAAACTTCATCCTGATCCCTTAGTTAGTAATGTCCAACCCTGTTCCTCATTATTCATATATAAGTCTTGTCTGTATCTTACTCTCTAGTCAGAAATCAAATTAGACATCCTCTTGAATCCCTTAGTAGTTTCTGATCACTCCATTTCTTATTCTAGTACACTCCTCTTGTATGAACCTCACTCCAAAATCAAGGGCTTGTATAATAGTGAATGGCACAGAATATAAGCTGAATCCCAGCCCTTATCATTGCCCATCCTTAGTCCAAGCTCAGTATGAGCTTTCCCTGAGGTTCATTACTTAGACTTTGGTCTTAACAAGTATTCTCAAAACCTTGAACCCCATACTTTGTGACTTGGGGCGGCATCTATCTGATACCACCCCTAGATGTCTAGCTCTGAACTCTGCATCTATGGCTGCACTCCATGACAAACTGGACTGGGCTGGGACACAAGATCCTATACTGTTAAACATGCATCCATCCCTAGGTAATTCTGATCATGTTGGGTGCACTATTCTAATTATGTGTATAGAACTTTATCCTGATGGGACTGGCATACAAGGTATGCAGCCTTGTGCATACCTTGTAATCTTCCCATGCTGAAGCTGTGTTACTAGTGTTCCAGGAGCCAGGACACTTCTGAACCACTAACAGAGATTGCACCTCCTGGAACAGTAGTTGTACTGGATTGAGACCATCACTGTCCCTGGTCATGACCCATTTGTTATCACCATTTGCATGCTTCCTGCAATAAGCTAGCTGCTCATAACTACCAGATGACCCTAAATTGACACCTCATTCAAACATGCTGATTCATATCAGGAGTTTGAAATTGAAGCATATTTTCCAGAGCAAAACAAACGTAAGTGACTCCTGACTATCTTTGCCCCCTTGAACACTCAAATTAGCAACAGTTATTGTTTGTATTCAAGCATTTACTGTATCACAATCTGCTGCCACCCACTACCAACCCTTCAAGCACATATTTAACATTGTAGAATGTGACACAGGCTAGCCAGTCCACTTCTAACATATATATAGTGATGGTTTTGAGAGCATCATTGCTAATGTGCACAAAGGCCAGGCCCTTGGTGAGAATGTCAATGTCACTGATGCTATCTTCATCCCCAAACTGGAATCTTAAAAGGCTAGGCCAGTTGTGTATTTCTTTATCTGAACAAGGTCCTGAGACCTGCTCATACCCCTGGGCCTTCCCATTACAAATGTTGTCACCTTACAACTGTTATGATAAATAATATATTTATGTATTCCCTGAGTTGAACCATTAACACCTCACTATTATGTGATCACTAATTCACTGATCAGAACAATATCAAACTTATATGTGAACATATGACATCACAAGCATCTTGCACAATTGGACAGAACAAGACTTTGATCAGAGACCAAGCATCTAAAGGATGAATTTGGTGCAATTAAATATTACATAATCACCAGGTCACCTGGCCACTCAAACATGCTATACCATTTGGAAGTAGTGCACAGGGCCATTGGAACTTGCAGAATGCAAGTGGAATGGAGTACTAAGAGTATTCATTGAATAGCTGTCCAAGGAACAGGGAAAAGAGGGCATGAGTCCCTATACATACATACACATGTATATATTTGAGGAATCTCAAAGATTTGTGTTTCTTATTGTTTCAAATGATGTGACTGTTACAATCTGGTCCTCACAGATCTCTGGTAACCATATCTGGTGATTAACTCCATCCTGAGCCTATAACTCCATGTCTGACCCTACTCAAGCTATCACCAAAGTATTACAAGCCCAAGCCTGACCCTTGTTTGTTATATCAATCTTCCCTGAACCTCATTCCAATCCCTTAGTTAGTTTATGTATGACCCTATCCCTCATTATTCATATATAAGTCTCGTCTGTATGTACCTCACTCTTTAGTCAGAAATCAACTTAGATATCCCCTTGCATCCCTTAGTAGTTTCCAATAAAGCCCTTCTCTTATTTCCTTACTCTCCTCTTGTCTGAACTGTTATGATAAATAATATATATTTATATTCTCTGAGTTGAATCATTAATACCTCACCATTATGCAATCACTAATTCACTGTTACACCAAGGTAACACACTACTAGCATCAGTGCAATTCACTGATCAGAATATTATTGAGCTTATATGTGAATCATATGACATCATGAGTGTTTGATGTGATCAGGGAGAATGAGACCCCAATCAGAGACCAAGCATCTAAAAGTTGAATTTGGTGTGATTAAAGATTACATAATCACCAGGCCTCCAGACCATTCAAACATGCTACACCATTTAGAAGTGGTGTACAGGGCCATTGGAACTTGCAGAATGCAAGTGGAATGGAGTACCAAGAGTATTCATCAAACATCTGCCCAAGGAACAGGGCAAAGAGGGCATGAGTCCCTATACATGTATTGACATGCATATATTTGAGGAATTTCAAAGATATGTTTTTCCTATTGTTTCAAACAACACAATTCACTGATTATGATTACCATTCTATGTTGTAAAGGGTTTTGTATCTCCTGACCAAAGTCTCTTAACATTTTGTCCACCTGACCATTATCCTCATCATGATCACTACCTGTCAGACTGCATGTAGTCATCCCATTGTCCACATGCATCAATTACCCCATTGACTCCAGATGTTTTATCACAGATTATCTGTGATGATGCTATATAAATATTGTAGTATGAACTGTATGTTACAGTAGTTAGAATTTAGTCTGCACTCAAAATCACACACAGTCTACAGTGACTTAAAACATCACTATAGATTCATACTTGCTGTTTTATACAGCTTCAAAGCCTGCATCAGTAGTACAACTCTTGTGACTTAGCTATCTGCTTATAGATCAACTTCTCTAAGCCATCACTGGGTAATCCCTTACTCCACTCTTTGTCAATATCCAAGAGCTGAGTTTCTGGTTGCCATAACCCTCATCGGGAACCTGTGATTACATCATCAGGTGCCTTGATAAACCTTAGCATAGATGATCAGTTATTTGGACAGCAATTCACTAATACAGTACTCTAATCGCTCAATTGCTATTGCCATTCACAGGTTCATCTTTGGGGACTTTAATTGCCTGACTAGGAGCATTGATTAGTCATCAATCACCCTTTGTTCCCACATGCAATACCCATTGAGCAACCATTTCATTCATTCACACAGACAAGATAATAGGCTTATTGATCTCTAACAACAACATGAACCTTGCTCCAAAATCTAGGGCATACACTCTAGTGGATGGCACAGCACATAAGGTGAAGCCAAGCCCTACCCTATCATCCTTGATCCAAGCTTGCCCTGAGCTCCCACACATAGGCCTCAGTCTTAACAGTGATTCACTGATCACAATCACCATTCTATGTTACAAAGGGCTTTGTATCTCCTGACTGAAGTTTCCTGACACTTAAACTGCCTAACCACTATCCTCATCATGATCACTACCTGTTAGACTGCATGTTGTTGCCCCTTTGTCCACATCCATCACAGGCTCACCTTCAGGGGATTTAATTGCCTCACTAGGAGCATTTGATTAGTCATCAATTGCACCTGGTTCTAACACTTGCTATGGCTACTCAATGAGTAATCATCCTATTTCTTTTCACACACATGAAATAACATATTAAAAACCTCTATGAATAAAAACAACCACTTAAAACACTGTTTAATGCTGTGTAAACCACTTCGGACATGGCATTCACAAACTAGGCAGTGACATCTCACCAGATGTGTTGGGGTTTTCCAGGAGATAGGACGCAACGAGAGGACACAGTACCGACGTGGTAGTGCTGGGTTACAAACGGATGAGTAAATACATGTAAACTACGAGCAATTATAGGTTCCCTGAGTTATGCGGCGACTCGAAGCCGCTCGCAAATCCATAAACATCAACAAGATGTTCACACTGCTATGCACAACCCGGTTTCCACTTACCCCATTTCCAACTCTGAAGATCAAGAGCTTGATACAAGGTAGTGGTGCTCATACATCAGGTGAGTCAAACTCCTCATCACTCACTACTGAGTGGTTTATGCTATGCACACAGCATGGATAGATGATAAAGAAACTAGCTCACCTATTGTTATTCCTGCTATCTACCAACCTGCCAGCCATATACCACTTGCCATATAGCAAGCATGCCCTTCCACCTCAAATGGCAATGAGCAAGCCTATAGAAACATCAAATGCAGTGGGACTGGCCTGACACTTCTTGCAGCAATAATGCAAGGAATGCATTGTGACAAGTGTGCCATGGCTGCTGTTGAGCTCATGCATTGCACTGGCATCCACCAGTGTGACCAGCTGCATGATTATTTCCGTCAAGCAGGATGGGCAGTGCAACGTCAAGGTGTATCTCCCCATGGTCCATATAGCAGTGCCATAGTGAGCTCACATAGTCCAGACCCTGCGAACTATGATGCCAATTCGGCGTGGGTTGCGCCCAGGCTGTCTACATGGTACGAAACTCACCATTGTATGCCGCCTCCCAAGCTATGATGGCAGCCAGCCTGGGGAGCATATGAGAGGTTGCATGAGCCTGCGCAGTTGACTTTGAGAGTCGCCACCTTTGAAGAATCCGAGCCCGTTGCAGGCCACTTCCAGTAACGTAGTCGAGAGAGCAGCTTCATTTACTTACTCACTCACTATATTCGGAGAAAATGGTATGATGGAGCTTTTGTTTAGATATATACAATACACATGATCAATACTCACGATTCTTTTAATCGAATGGGGGGAGAAGAACGAGACGGCTTTTTTTGACGCTGCGGCATGCAGGTCAAAAAAAGAACTTAAGTGTTGTGTAAGCTGGACGATTTCGCCGGACAGTGGTCCTGGGGGACTATTGCTGACAACGAGTCGACTCCGGAACACAGGAGATCCAAGGAGACATGACCCTGGGAAGTCATCGGGATCTCGTAACAACAATCGACTCTATTTAGGGTTTGTCAGCAAGGCACAAGCGAGTAAACTCCGACATAATCGATCATCACCTGTTGCTTGGGCCGAGGCTCGGCCTCAGGCTCTTAACTCATCTCCTCAACGTGCAGTGTAGTGTCGTCCGTTCTGGTGTTTGGACTTTGGAAAGGATTTGATAAGGTTGGCTGAGGCTCACGATGAGTTAGTCTCGTTGCTTTCAACTTATTTCAAGATCTCTTCGTTCAAGGGGTCCTGGTCCCATCCTGGTCTTATGACGCCTAGTACTCCGTTGGCCCCCACCCCATATCCTAGTTCGAGACAAGCCATGGCTGACCCGCCAGCCTTGTTAATCCCATCTCCGCCCACACCTGTCATGCTCTACATTGGTGCAGGGTATGATCTTTCGCCACTGCTGGCATTTGCTCCTGGTGGCCCTCCATACCCAATCATTCCCCTATCCGCACAGGACAATAGCTATAATGAAATTTCTACGTACGAGCATGACACGTACACATCCTTCCTCTTTGTGGACGCCAAGCCTCGGTACACCTCTGCGTACATGGTTGCTGACTTTGCTGAGTGGACAACCATAGAAGCACGCGTCAGGTCAGCACCAGACATTTATTCTTTAGAAATCACTGACTCCCCACTCGTGGGCCAGGAACATACTCTACTACGCCCAAGGTACCCTATCCCGCTGGCGCACCGTCCCAGGGGCACCAGATCTGCTCTGGTTTGAAGGCGGTGGCGAGCCCTCACTCGTCGATTCTCGCAGCCGCGATCCAGCTTGGGTCTTTCCCAGTCCAGCTCCTCAGCACCCATCTGTCGCATCATCATCCTTTTCTCAAGGCTCTACACAGAGTATCCCTCGCCCACAGCCCCTCACTACACTTCTGTACCTCTTCAATACCTTGGATCTTGAACTTGTGCATGCACCATTGCTCGAGCGTGTTTGGCCTCGTGTAGAGGCTCTTTACGTGCATGGATTGCGACTCCATGTACGCACTGGTGCCGGAATGGATTTTGGCAGACATGTGGTTGACCTAAGTACGCACAGCGGACTAGACGCTCTTGGTTCGCCTGCTTTCGCAGACAGTGAGACTGGCTTGTGTGGTTCACCCCTACGGTTGCGCACAGGACTCAAGAGGTGCTATGTTATCGTCGGATCTTGGGGCACCCCGGTCCATAGACGCCGGAGTAAGAGGCACAAGGCGAACCGGGCTGAGAGTCAGGAAGGTGAAAGGAGGAAGACGAGGGAGGTGGGCGTACGTCATGTAGACTTTGTCCGTCACGCACGTAATCGGTGGAAGGCGGAATTCCGAATGCATCCAGACTGTGTTGATCGACCTCGAGGTCCGGGCAATGCTGGATTGTGTGTATTGTCACCGTCACTATCCTCAACACAACCTGTTTCATCAACTACATCAAAATCACTAATGCCTGATTCCCCTACCGTTAACGCCTCTTCGCACTTTCAAGTTCGCCAAGGCCCCTCAACCTCCCCTCTAATATTCCGTCGCCCTCATGTCCAACAGCCAACTTTGCACCAAGATACCAGGTGGGAATCTGATTACGATGGGGACTCGGAAGATGCGTATTCAGATACGACTGAGGGTGATTATGAACATTCGTATGAGGAAGATCATGTCGGTGGTTGTATGACCCAGTCGACTTCGTCCTCATCTAGGTTACGCCCTTTCCATGTACGTATACCTCAGGTGGCGTGGTCATCAATGCTACATGAAGGCCGAGGCGGGTATTTTGTGGCGAAAACTGTGGAGGAGAGCGTGGCTATGTGGCGTGCCAGGAGGGGTGCATCTGCAGGAGGAAGTGAGAGCGATGAGAGTGCGAGTGTGGACGAAAGTGAATTTGAAGATATCAAGGAGAGGGACAGCATAGTACAGAAACGGAAGACTCTACAATATCGATATGGGCTGATGTCGCTGTTCAGCATCCGTGCACGTACGTCTGGTTCTTGCTCCACGTCCCAGTCTTCATTCACAACGTTGTATTCGTTAGGTTCCGCCCTGGCGCCAATGGCTGTTAAACAGACCCCCGCTCATACGTCGATCAAACCCCATTTCCGACGAGAACATCCGCGCTCTCAACCCAGGCTCCGGCCTCGACCTCCGACTCCTGCACCTGATTCAGAAGAAACCGGGAGTGAAAATTCTGCAAGCGAAACCGTGCTTGGGGTGGGTCATTCTGGAAGCGATGGGATGGGGGCGGCGTTGGAGTGTGAATGTGAGCTGGTGAGGGAGGGAAAGAACGGAACCACATATAACAAGAGCAAGACAGAGGCTATGGTATGTGGGTTCTGGCGCCGTGGTATGTGGGAGGGCCGTGCGGTGAAGAGTATTAAGGGACCTCCCCGAGTATGTGATAAGTGCGGCAAGGCGATGGCGGGTACAAGGTTCGGATCGCTGCACCCCCGTGTTTGCAAGGATGGCACCCACTGCTCAATGCCATCTTCTTTGTCAGTAGCCGGGGATAGAGCAGCTAGGACGCTGACCACGCTTCCGTCATGGGATTCGCGCAATCTTGCTTCGAAGTCACCCGACCCACTTTCACAGGTTCCCTGTGATTCTCCCCCATCCATTAAATCTTCCGCGCGAGAACGTCGCATAGGCCTTGCAGCGTTTCTTAGCATGAGCTCAGAGCCTAATGCACTTGACATGGTTGAGGGTCTTTTCTCTAATGCTTCCATTCCAACCTCTTCTCCGTCCACAATTTCAAACTTCTATCCTACACCGACCACCTCCGGATTACCTTGTTCATCGTCCTCGGTTTCTCTGTTTAGATCTCCTACAAGGTTGCCAACGGCATATCCCCGCTCACTATATAATCCGTCGGGGGCCCATGATGAGGACCCAGTGACGCAGAAACAGGGTGTGGAGTCAAGTAGGAGGAAACGTATACTAATGCTTGCATTCGGGGTGAAAGCGAGACAGCAGCACGAGAGCGTGTTCGGTACCAATCCAACCATTACGCGTGCACGGTCAATTGCGAGTCTGCTCCGATGGAATCCGCTTACGGCGCACGAAAGAGATGGATTGTCTACTTCTAACCTGCCTCTTTCTTCGACATGCTCTCATACACACCATACAATGTCCTTGCCCAAGGACGCGGAATGTCCCGTCAAAGGCGTGCCAGTTGGCGCGAGAAATCCACACCGAGTCTGATTCGATCCATACGTACCTACAATCCGGCGTCTGCCGTCCTATTTCCGTGGCCACAGGACATACTCGTTCCTCTTAACTCTCGATGATTGGGACACAGATTCGCTATATTTTTATCGGCGCACGGCGGATCCCACTAGCTGGCATTCGCCAGTTCTGTACATGTAACATCTTCGCAACCAAGCTGCTAGACGGGCTCCTCATCACCGTCGCTCTACAAGCATAAATCGCGCGTTGTGTAATAGTCAACTTATTCTCAAGAACAATACCTACGCCCTTGTGCGCATAGAACCAAATTTTGTTATTTATTGCTTCCTCTCTACCAGTCCTTCGTAATATGGTCAAATAATGGTTGATGTTATGGTGTTATAGCACGTGATGCACACCAATCCCATGATGCGGGCTTGAGACTTGGTGTGTGATAATATTCTTTCATAGTCTTACCATCTCTCTCTCTCTCTCTCATGTATCACGATCAGGTTCAAGTTGGATACCTCATTCATGCAGCACAATTTGCCTAATCAACATATTATCTTACACTATATAATATAATACGACACCATTTGATAAGTAGTCTTTCTCGTCATACTTGAGTCGCCCCGCTATGACCCGCCAACGACCCACTGGTTATAATGTCACTTAAGACCTTGTTCATCAAACTCGTTCTAGGGCCCCAAAGCAAGTATAGTATTTCAGCCTGTGGTTCAGTTTCGATTCCTCCCTCCAAGCCAACGCTCCTTTACTGTAATTAGTCCTAAACCAGCTATAATTCAGTACTAAGTGGGACATTTTCACTACGAGAAATCAGTACATGACCAAAGGCGTCGAGAACGCTTCAGGAGCTAGACTTCAGTTCTATGGAACTGGTTTTTAGCTGGTTTTGACTGATAATCAGGTTCTATTTGTACTGTTATCTAGTGCCTGTTCTTCCTGCAGTGTATTGTATCCCAGCATTCAGTCCGCACTCACTGTGGAAAAAATCTTGCACTCTCTCTCCCCATGCACAAGCAAATAAAGCATAAAAGAGTATTGGTTGAAATGAATATATGTGCATTGTTGTTCTAGTATATTACATGCTTCTACTGACACATTGATATGTGATGGTATCAAGGTATATGAGGATTTTCCTGTGCTTAGAAAGTTTGCTGGCTGCTGGCCCATTCACGCACTAATTCAACAGTACCTTAAGAATACGACTAAACAAGCACGAAAAGCGGCCCTGCGCCAGACAGCACGCGCGGCCAGCATGCCCGACACTACCACTAGTGTCCTTCCTCATGCTCCTCCCCCAGCACAACCTTCTGCCTCCTCTGTTCGCCCTAAGACAAACACCTCTAGCCATACCAAATCCATATTGTCCCAGCACAGTTCCTACATGAAACCGACGTCCAAGAAAATGATATCAACGTGGCAATGAGTGGGGCATCATTGACCGCAGTGGTGACTTTGCCAGGACCGTGTTCGTCGATCCCGAAATAGACATAGACTAACTTTACTTGCATTTTTTGGGGACCGGATTTTAAGTGCCCAAATGTACTTATTTTCGGTCATTGCACAATCGCGTTCCTGGACACCGATTTTGTTGTGAAAAAATGTACTGAAATTCCGTACTAGTGCAAAAGGTACCGATTTTGAGTGCGCACTCTTCCTACAGTGTGCATGGTGCGGAATTTATTATCATGGAGAAGGCACCTGGCATCGAAGTCTCCAAGGTGTGGCCACAGCTATCCGAGAAGCACAGGCTTTGTCTTATCGATGAAATAATCAGAATAGAGAAGGCGGCACTGGAGCATCCGCTGCGTAGGTATGGCAGCATTTTCTTTCGCAGAGATGTAGGACCCAAGATGGTCTCCGCAGCGGTTGATGAAACTTTCGCCATTGCGCCTTCCTTGGACAGGAGCTTTTGGAGTGATGAACGAGAGACTATGGATATTGATCGCAGGCCATGTGAGCATGCTTTCTATCCATTTTCTCTTTGCTAATGTTATTAGGGAGCGAACCTACTGAGTATCTGTCCGCTCTGTGTCGCCGAGAACAACAGTGGATCCAAATACATGCTTCGTCTCAGGCTCTACATCCTTTTCGGCACCATCCGCCTATAACAAGAGAGCCCTCTGCTCATCTAGCCGTTCTCGATCTCTTCCGCTCCGTGATTCCCAATATCATCCCCTTTGGTTCGTCGAAGCTTATACAACCGACACTCTGGCATCGTGACCTAAACGGAAGCAATATCTTTATTTCCGAAACCGAGCTCGCGCAAGGGTGCATTTCGATCACGTCTGTCATTGACTGGCAAAATACGTCGGTGGGCCCTTTGTGTTGGAAACACATTATTTCAGTTTATCTTTGTAACGGCGTGACTACGCCGCCCGGACCTTTATTCTGTACGTTGATCCGAGACTCCGACCCCCTAGCTACTGTAGTATAAATATTTGCGTAGTCTACAGCAAAACTTTGTACATGCAAGCATGTGTTCCGCGTCTATTTCGCTATCACGCTCCATGGAATTTACCCCGAGGGCTCGAGATTGCTGCCTTGCCAGAAAACATAGAAGAAATGAGCCAGGATGCGCAAAAGGCCACCAGGGACGACATTGCCGCGAAGAACATGGTGATATACTATAGAGCTGTGGTCACGCGCCATGCTCCTTATTATTACCATACATTAACTGATTCGTACACTACATTATTCGCCGCCCTAGCTCAGGGTGCATCGCTTTCATGGTTGTGGGTACCGTTCCTGCTTGTCACTGTCAATCTTTGATACTAACTTAATACTATAGCTGCGAGCCAAACTTCTTACCCTTCGATCTGTTTGGCCAAAATATACTTCCGCCCCTTGTCCTTTGCACCTCACTGACGACGAGGTACGTACTTGGCGCCTGGAGGCTCAACAGTGGCAGGATCGGAAAGATGAATTACAAGAGATCTGCCACCGTATTGGTGTGGATAGAGAGGGTTGGGTGCCAGCGGAAGACTTCAAGGCGACTTACATCAGGTACAAGAAAGTGAGGAAAGACTGGATCGACAGAGGCAGCACAGCAGGAGAATGGCCTTTCAGCGGTCCGATAGTAGACGGTGCGAAAGAGGAAGAAAGAAGTCTGACGGCATCCTTCCGTTGTTTATTACGCTCTTAAGTGTACTAGCAAGCTACAAGCAACACATTTTGCAGGTGCGGATTGGTAGATTATTATACGGTAGGTAGTAAGTTCTATCTTCCCGCAAGTGAAACACACGCTGGTGATAGAGGAGCCACAGCAGTGTTCGGTTTCATGCCGGATCTGTGATCGATGATGGTCTCTCTATTTATATTATCCTCCCATGTGCTCAGTGTCATCGATACCATAAATGATTGTTTTTTCTCTGCTGACCGACCTGCAGTGGTTACATCCCAAGCTAGGCGGATATTAATCTGTGTGCCAGACAGAAGAGTATGGGTACCACATAGACAGATTTGCCAGCTACTGTAAGCATTCTCCTGTTTCCTTGGTTCTTCTGTTGGTTGTTCCTGGATGATGCTGTTTTAATGGATCTGGACTATCTTCATCACTCAGTGGGTGATTGTAATGAGTACAAAAATCTGCCTAAGGAAGCATAAGTTGTTAAATGGTATGATATTACAAGCACTATCTCTCTGTATTTTCCATGATTTTCTTGGTATTTTTCTATGCAGTAGTTAGTGATTTCTTGTTGACTCTGTGCTTTGTATTTTCACTTTTAGGGCTTATTATGTTGAATTTTCCAGGAGATAGGACACAACGAGAGGACGCAGTACCAATGTGGTAGTGCTGGGTTACAAACGGATGAGTAAATACATGTAAACTACGGTGACCTGATGCCGCTCGCAAATCCATAAATATCAACATATTATATAAGCAAAAAAGCCCCAGCTAACACCTGGGAAGTGTGGGAGAGTGCCTCTTATCTTGTGCACTCACCACACATCCCCAGACCTGCTAGGGACTTTGTAGGCTTATTAGGCTTGATCCAGGACCCCTGTCACTTCACTTTTATATATAAGTACTCATGGCATTGCAATGGATCATTATTTTCAATCCAGTCCTTAGTTTAATGTTCAATCTAACTTCTAAATTCAACGTTTAATCTCAGTTTTCAATATTCTGTGATATTGCCACAATAATTTGAAATTTTTTACTATACATTGATGGTGGCACCCAGTTCACACCCCAAACATAGCACATTTTCATGTCAAGAGGAGAAAACATGCTATGTCTGGGGTGTCAGAGGTAAGGGCCCTAGGTCACCTTACTTCTGAACTGGACTGCCTATATGATTCCTGTTTCCTGCAAGATGTTTTATAACAAATTCTAATTTTCATCCTCAGAAATAATAGCTAATTTGACATTGTAATCCCACAAATATGATAGAAGAGCTAGAATTTCAAAGGCACCGAGGATTGGGTGCAAGGCGGAGCGATAGTGCAGTATTAGATTCCACGTGATAATCATACGGTTTTAAATATATAATTTCTGTAATTATTACAACAGAGTATACAGCCGTGACATGGAATTGCTAGGTGAAATAGATGACGCAAGCAGAGCTAAGATGCAAAGACGTGTATCGTAGCAGAGCACAGGCGGTTGTTCTGCAGAGGCCTCTATGTGAATGTCTGGTTTGTGGGACGCTATGCCCAGTCGTGGCACAGTTCCTCCGTGTTCGGATGATTGATAATAGATTTTGTGAACGGATAGTTGGGGAGACAGGGTGATCGCATTTAACACCGGGAACAGGAACCGGAAGTGGCCGCCAATGGGTGTTTCTGGAGGAATATGGGGTTTTTATGTGATGCTCCGCTGTGGCAGAATGGATATATGACGGAGAACGTGATGCGGATGAGGTATGGTTGACAGTGAAGGTGTTCGGTCGGCGCAAGTATGAAGGCTGCTGTGGCGGGAAGGAAAAGTACTCACATGGAAGAGGCATGTTGTCAGAGTTTGTACAAAGCAGGGGGATAAGTGGCACTGCTGGATGCGTGTCCATATCTACAGAGGTCCCGTCACGGTCCTGCGCCAATGGATGCTGTGAAGAAGAACCTGTGCATCTGCATGCACCGTGAGTCCATTTGTAATATAACACATACTCATTTCTACCCTAGTGTCCAGATATCGCGCTGCTAGGTTCCACCCGATCGCCTGATGTTACTTCAACACCCTTTGTGTCGTATGTCACATGAAGATCCAGTGATTTTATGTAATCAATCTTACAGAACTCTCCATGACAACATAAGTTACTGCCGGTCCCGTGTGCAGGTACATCTGCTTCAAGCTTCATTGGGACAGACGTTCCCAACTCACAAACGCAGCGCTTTGACGTAATTCGAGCAGTCGCTCTGGGGCAGAGATAAAAATATATTTCGTCCATCCATTGTACTTCGATATCCAATTATAATCTCGCGCCGCTTGTGTATGAATACACATTATTGAAACACAATCTCCGTATTGACCTCGCGCTACACGTAGTAAGTGGTTGGCAATTCAAAACTCCGTAGATGATATGATGCATTATAGTAAACGCGAGAGCCAGGGTACGGTGAGACTTTGGGAACCGAAAACATCATTCTCTGTGCTCGCATTTATATCTTCCAGCTGGCAAGAGAAAAATGATGAGCCACTGCGTCGGCATCGCAACAAAGCGAAAGTATACATGGCTTATGTCCAGCCGGTAAAGATGCACTAACAGGAATAATACCTATTAGCCTGCACGCAACGGTCCTTATACCCGGACGG
>QFFB01001014.1:0-15027 GCA_003316465.1 Ramaria cf. rubripermanens
GAGTAGTTATGGACGCCTGCAGTGTTGAGATGCCATCAATGGAGGAGTCAAAGGCGGGGAAGTGGGGTGAGGAAAGAGGAATCTGTTCGGTGAGCTGATAGAGTAGAGTGCCAAGAAGCACCCGGCCGTCACGTTTTTTTTGATCATCGTGTTGGCAATAAAAATATGCAATGGCTGTTTTCGAATCTTTCATTCCCCGGAGGTCTTCAATGACAGTTGACCTGTTCACGTTGCTTATTGCCGCTTATTGAGCGATATAACTGATGCTTACGCCAATATAGTCTTTCCTGCCCCGGCTGGAGAAGAGTTAATGATAGTGTTCAATGCCCGTACCCTGGAGTGTACGTACCATTTCCAGTAATCCATAGTAACCCTAGACTCGTCTCGTCACGGTTACCAGACTTCCACCGCTTGTAGTCTTCGTGCGACAGCAACCATCCGCCAGAAACGTGTGAGCAGATCTTACTACGACATAGTCCATGCTTGGAGACACAATCAGCAAAAAGGTCTGGGCGTATTAGATCATCCCGTTTGCGCTCTTTCAGTTGCATAATCAGTAACAAAGATATATGGTTAGCAGTCACAGACGCACCCAGATCCCGTCTTTTGGCGGCTTGATCTCTGGCAAGTTGCACCTCTTGTTCTAGCTTCACATGTCGCTTCTCGAAATCCCCGACAACTTTATCCAATGCCCTGTTCCATGGATTGAGAACTCGGGAATAGACCATAATCCCGTCTATAAACAGCCAAGGGCCAGTTTGAATGCCGAGTAGACAAATAAAGCATGAACTTGCTTCGGTCTGCTCCTTTATTATTTTTGAAATCACGTAGGACCGTCGTACACACTTCGAAAATTGTAGAATACATTTCAACTAGGGCCTGCAAATATAAGCATCAGTTTAGTGAGATGAGAACGACGGGAAGTGGTGCAATTTCCTACCTTGTGGACGCGAGCTGATTCCGTGTACAGCAAAGTGGCATATTGGTCATAGATATGTAGTTTTTGAGCGATCTTCTCGAAGACATCCGTAATCTTCTCGAAATATCGGGCGAAGTCACACACAACCTATTCCCCAGTCAACTGTGGTTCACGTATCAGCTAGAATACACACAGTAATGATCAATTGAAGACAGCTCCAAACCACTCCGCCAAGTGCATTAGCCGCGACTCTTTTGTCTATGAACGCAAAGAAGCGCTCCAGAGGCTCGATGACCGTTTTGAATTTCTGCGCGTACTTATACGAGCGACTCTCCTCAAGCTGCTTATTGCAGTATTCATCAACCTTTTCTACAACATCCTTAGCAGTATAGGTGAGTTTCAACTTGGTGGAGAGCAGGAATGTTTTGGATTTGCTCGGTAGGTTCTCCACCGCCTCGCTGAAGGCTGCATTATACAATTTGGTGACATCTGGTGCAGCCGGTGCAGCGTGATTATCGTGATCGGTTGCTCCTCGATTGGGCATCGTGACTTCGTTACCTGAAGGGAAGAGAGAGATGAAGAAGGGCCCAAGTGCATATGAGGTGGAAGGAATGAGAAGGGCGTGGCAGGCAATTTTCCGACATATGTATATGGCCAAGAGCGCTGAGCAGTGACCACAGCCCCAAGCAAGCCTTGAGGGAACGTGTATCACTTCTTCAAGCGCGCAAGAATTTGGCGGCAGCATTTACACAGCACAGCCACACAGCCGGCTCAGCAGCGCACTGCGCTTTCTCAGACTATTCTGAGCGTACATGGTCGAGTGTTGCCCGAGGGTCGAAGCTTACAGCATATGTTATGTAAACGGTGATTTGCATCTGCTTTGACCTGACGTACGATTCTGATGGTAGCGTTCTAGACTCAACTTGCCTCTAGTACCTCTCACTGGGACGTCTCCTGTTCTAGTGCTTCTGGTCGATAGCCTCTGCGATACATCAACTCTAATATTCGCCGTAGCCACACCACCCACTACACTGTCACCAACAACACCCTCGCACCAGCTGTGCCACACCGCTGCCTTCGCAAAGACGCATGGGGCCTGGTTATGTGTAGTGAGGGACATGTTATGTAGGTGGGCGGGTGCGATTCTGATTTTGGAGGATTGTATACCGGGTGAGAGACCGAGATCGTGGTTTATGCTGGGATGAGGTACGTGTTTGTGTTTCGTGGTTGGGGTGTGGAATCCGATTCCTTTTACGTCAAGTCTTTAGGTGTTGGTGTGTTCGTTTCACTCCAGCGGGTTGCACGCACACGCTGTATAAGTACTCCAGGTCTATGATTGTGTCCAGCGGTCGTGGAATTGTGTACCGTGGTGTTGCTTCTCGCATCACGTCATCGTTCGTGTCTGGCCAACGCCGTCTTTCCTTCTCATATCCCCTTCCCTTCGCTCTCACAAGTGTCACACTTCTCCCCATCTCTCATTTGCATGCCCTGTCCCACTGGCTGCTAACATCCGACCCCAGAACTGCGTCCCCGAATCCATGGAACGCAGTGAGCCCAGCGACCACGGTGTGTAAAAGATTACTTAACATTCGTTGTTAGTACACGTTGTACAGCTTTATAACATTTTCTGCAGTCTCTGTAGGATGCTAGAATAGACCCAAGAGCACAGAATATTAGACTTCTTCACATCTGGCATGGACGAAAGGTTTCATGATGATGATGATGGTATGTATCGCAGTATACCACACAACCATCTAGGCTAATAGATCGTGCTGACTTGATCTTGGAAGCGGTGTTTCTTGTCAAGTGTGCTGAACCTCAATGCCTCACTTTCCGAAATAACGCTTGTTCTGTCGATCATTTCAGGGTCTAAAAAGCCATGGCAAAGTTCAACGGCGACAACCTCAAAGTGCGAATTGCCATTTCCTCTGACTCAGTTGCCTAATCCATCGTCGTACATACGGATCTATCTGTCAAGCGGCCCGCCAAAGGTTGGAGTTTCTTCCAGGCAATTAGAAACTGCACAGCCAACACATCATGGCACTTTCCAATACTTGAACATCTATAATGTACTATGTTGGCTATTGGCGCAGTAGCTAAAGACGAAAGGGCTCAGTGAATCGGTAATTCACTGAGAGGTTTACTAACTACTTGTCCGATATACTTATACTACGTTACGGTCATCCATGACCGTAACTATATATACTACATCACGGGTCCATCATATCCGATACAAGCCTGCGTTCCAGGCTTACCCTTACCCATACCTCAACATACTATTCCATCACGATCCTGACAAGATTGTGACCATCCTCATTTTAAGCCTGTTTATGAAGGCTTCGTCGACCAATACAATGCAGAGAGTACACAAATCACTTCCAGCGGGATACTACCCGTCGATGATCATGTACTCGTGTGCTGTGCGTGTACATGTTGCTTCTCGCTCGATGTCGTCATTCGCGTCCTACTAACGCATCACACTTATCCTCGTCTCCTACTTGTACGTGTTGGTTTGAACCAGGCATTTAGTGCATGTGGAACTGACATGTGTTGAGCTGTGTCGACACATCTTGAGAGGCTGGGAACTTACACAGCACGCGATACGTAACACGCAACACAATGCTCCTAGCACACAACACACGATATCCGGTAAGATACGCTACGGTACAATTCATCTGCTCGGGATGACACTAAGTGTGAAGGGCTAGAATGAAGCTGTGCGTGAACGATACAATACAATACGTCTGCCCCACATAGGTCTGAATCGATGGTAAAAGGACGGTAATTGGAGAAGAAAGGGCATAATGAATCAACAAAGAAAGGACGGGATGCAGTGACAAAGAAAGGACGGGATGTATTGACCAAGAAGAACGGGATGCATTGACAAAGAAAGCAAGGGGTGAAACGACACGCTGTAAGCGACAATACACCTTTTCCTTTCCACAATCGCACCGCCCATGCTGCAGATGTCTTTCATTGCACTCTGGATTGACAATTGTGCACATGGTGGCACTCATCATTCCAAATCAACTCCCACACAGTATGATTACCCTGATTACCCTGTCATAGCACCAAAGGCGGCCAAGGTCTAGTTCTATAGGAGCTATGTTTTCAGGTGAATACGACACTTAATGCTAATCATCATGTTTTTCATGATGTCCGGTATGACGGTCGATTCGCACAAAAATCATAGCGCGCCCGCGCCAAAGGGAAAAAACACTTGTTGGCGCGGGCTTGTGTGAAAGCGCGCGATGTCACTAAAATGCTTGCGCGCCATTCCACTCATGTACTCCCGCGCGCGGTGATGCTTGTGAGCGGAGTCTGATGCATGTCACGTGACCAGCCTCTCTCATAAAAAGTGATTTACTTGCCTCAAGACAGATAGAAATATAATTTTTTGAATAATATGATGGATGCAACCTATTTAAATTACTATATGATATTTACAAGGTCCTACATGAGAGTCTAGCTACCCCGGATTTCAACTTTCAAGTCACGCGATTGGAGCAACTCCGAAGGATGAGTCGGCTGAGTTACGGTAAACTCCGGAGGTCATGTGATGCGTCTATGAGCACCCATGCTTCGTCACCATTTCCCAGGCTGAGTTATGGTGAAATCCGAAACGAAAGTCCGAATGGGTGCTTGTAGATGCATCACATGACATCCGGAGTTCACCGCAACTGCGCCTGGGAAATAGTGACAAAGCAATGGGTGCTCATAGACGCGTCACATGACCTCCGGAGATTGCCATAGCTAAACCTGGGAATGCGTGACTCATCCTTCAGAGTTGCGTGCAATCGGCGACTAAATCCGGGGTAGCTAGACTCTCATGTAGGACCTTGTAAATATTATATAGTAATTTAAATAGGTTGTATCCATCATATTATCCAAAAAAAATAAATTTCTATCTGTCTTGAGGCAGGTATATCACTTTTTATGAGAGAGGCTGGTCACGTGACATGTATCAGACTCTGCTCACAAGCATCATGCGCGCGGGAGTACATGAGTGGAATGGCGCGCAAGTATTTTAGTGACACCGCGCGCTTTCACCAAGCCCGCGCCAACTGGCTTTTTTTGCATTGGGCGCGGGTGCGCTATAATTTTTGTGTGAATCGACCATCATAGTCCGGGCCTCGATCTGCCTCTCAATTGCGCATGAGGCCAAATAGTTCTGTACACTCACCCCATCTATTCGCCTCTCTGAACATGCTTAGAGAACCGTTGCACTGTACTGACTTACCCATATCGCCAACAGGGCTGGGAAACCAAATCACAGCTAAATTTAAACACTCGATAAGCTCTAGCTATTCATTGATCACCACGTTCTACTAGTAGGATATACTTCTTCAACTGGATCGGAGTCCCATGAAATTATGGTGGTCGAAATGCATAAAAATTATACCGTGCCTGCGCTGGAGCGTGAATATCGCGCGCCGTAGAGGACATACCACGCGCCGCAGGGTACATGCCGTGCCAGAAAAACAAAGGTGCACGCGAATAATCAGGCGTGCACCTAGTAAAATATATTGTAGTTTTACACAAATAAAGCTGGAATATTTACCCCACGTGATATTGACCGCCATCGTCGTGCGCGCGCAACATCACCTAATTACATAAGTGATTGGCCCGGCCTCTTGGGCCCTGGTCCTGCTTAGGGGGGGTGGCAAGACTGGGAAAGGGCAAGGGCAAGGGCCATAAGGTGACCTGTATCTTTGCTTTCATATTGGCTGTGTCCTGGATCTTGGCCTTCACATATAATGAATTTTGGCCATTACATTGTCTAACATCATCTGCTTCATTGGATACAGTTGTTGTTGGTGCATATGGTCAGATATCCTCAATATCCTGGATTGTGCCTTGTACATGTCTTGAATCTTTGCCTTAACATTGTCCGTGCCCTGGACCGTGCCTTGTACATGTCTTGAATCTTTGCCTTAACATTGTCCATGCCCTGGACTGTGCCCTGTATGTGACCTGAATCTTTGCCTTAACATTGTCCATGCCCTGGATCTTGGCCTTCACATACATTGGATTTTGGCTTTACATTGTCTGACATCATCTGCTTCATGGATACAGTTTTCGTTGGTGGTGCATACAGCCAGATATCCTAGATATCCTGGATTGTGTTTTGATATGCAAATTATCTTTAAGGCAGGCTTGATAACAAGATATCAAAACAGTGAACAGATGGCTTGACTACTCATGACATTGACAGAAAACATTTTACACAGTTTGGGATGCATCATTTAGTATCAGCATCAATAACCAACATGCACTATGCTTGATTGGTAAACAATAAAGATGACAACCAATTAAAAAATTACACACATTGATTGACTACCACATGCACGGCGTCCACAATGCTTTTGATGCTTCACCCACTTGCCTAAACTATACAAGCAATCATGATGCAACTTCACCCATAAGTTGCACACTGCGCAACAAATGCAGTGAGGTTCCAACTCCGCAACATCTGGATCTTCTTCTAGGCTCTTTTTGCGTGCCTCAAAAGCTGTCTTGAGCTTACTGGGGGAACACCAATCCGGGATGTCCTACCATAGCATAAGATCTGTTAGGCGTCGTGAAATGAGCTGTCCAATTTGTCGAGGCGACGGGTTCTGTAGATTGGTAAGTTATAACACAATATCTGGACATCTTGGGTGTAGAGCTCAGTTTCGAGCAGCTTACTGCATTGGGCTCAACTGCTTTTCCGAACACAGCTGAATGCGCCGCCACTGGGTACAAGTCGAGCAGCTGAATCGAGAAATGCTGCTGACCTGCTCTGTGAGGACGATGGTAGTCTTGGGTCTCACCACGTAACGTTCCGAAGCTTTCCTCAATATTAGTTCTCCCACTACACCTTCAAGTGTTCCAGACATCTCGCAAACAGAGAGTGGTTTTCTGGATCCATGTTCTCAGCGTTGCCTTGACCTCAAGCCATCGATAGGTGTTATACCTGCATCCATAAGTAAATCAATGATTCTAAGCAAAAAGAAGAGAAGAAAAAAAAAACTGTATTCGTGTAGGGACAATGCAGGCCATGCGGGGCTTGGATCTGAAGACAAGAGCTGGGGCACCAGTGTTTGTGCAGGTCAGTGCCCCTGTTCTAGATACATGAGAGTGGAAAGGGGAGAGTTACACTCACCAAGAATGCCACAAAGAATCACTTCTCTCCGCATCCACACTTCGTGTCCATCGTAACGCAAGTGCTCCCTCGTTTCGACGTGTCCTCTAGTCTTGATATATCGATGCAATGCTCCGCGGATGTATACCGTTCCTCCAATCTGCCAAACCTATCGTGATGGCATTGTTTTTAAGTCTTGCTCGTCTCGTTATGCTTGAATGTGTCGTTAGCTGCCAGATGTGCTTGCCTGCCAGGTTCCATAGTGTGAGCTTTTCAATTTCCGTAGCGACAGGTTCAGTGGGTTAGTAAGTTATAGCACGATACCTGAACACCTTGGGCATAGAGGTCAGTTGGGAGTGGCTTACTGTTGGGCTCACCAGCTTTTCGGAGACAGTCGAATGCCCTGCCACCGAGTACAGTCATGACTCAATCAGCGGAATTGACTTTGCTATGACGACTGTAACCTCAACTCTTACCGTGTAACATTCTGAATTCCTCTCAACAGAATATTACCTGCTGTGCATAAATTTTCCGTATGCATGTGGATCAAGGAGGGTAGGGTATGTGAACGTAAGTATCCCACTTGGAAGCTCTCCATCACCTTCGCGGTTAGAGTCAGGCAGTGGTTGTTTGCGCTTGCACTCTTCCCTGAAATCACGATGGTCTCTTTGTGTATGACACGTCGTGGAGTACAAAACTGCATTCACAAAGCCTAGTGCGTCTCAGTGTCAGAACGAGCGTTGTGGAGTCAGCAAATTAATGAGTACCGCTTAATACGAAAACACTGTCTGCAAAGATCGTCACCACAAAAGGGACATGAACACCGTATGTCTCGCTCTATCAAGAGGTGGCAATGGGGAGTACGAGGAAGACATAGCATACCGGATATCTGGATCGTGAATGACGTGTCAACATTATTGACAGCTTGGCCCAGTAAACACATCACTGACAAAAGCATCATTCTCCCCACTCGTTCTATCTGAGCATCCAACATGTTTGGAACGTGCTGCCATGGCATGCAGGCTTGACAGAAGACAACGCGACAAACCACAAAGGGCTCTGTGTGGCTCAAGAGTGTTCAAGGAAGGATCGGCCTCCATACAAGCTTTTCTCGCCTTGGCAGGCTTGGAATATTGCTTGCTTTGATTAGTCTTGACACGCATGCATTTGTTTTTGTGCTTGAGCCAGTGGTGCAACAAATACTCTTGTGTGTTGCTTCCCTTGATCCACCAATTACAGAGACCACACTTCACGCGGCAAGACTCAACATCAGCCGCATCTGGATCTGCAAGCATGACTTGACGTCTTTTTTTCAAGTGCTAAAAATGCAGGTCTAGAGGACAAGGTGAGCGCATGGATGGAATCAAAAGGACAACTGAGCTCGAGGTAAACATGGACTGACATTTTTGGTGGTGATGCTTGGCTGTACGAAGGTTCCTTGAGAGCATCTTCCTCACTGCTATCGCTCAATGCTATCTTTAAGTGCGTCATTATGTCCCTTTGTTGCTGGAGTTTTGACCACGTCAAGTCTATTATCACGGGCAGTGTCGGGAGCTGCAGGAGCACCAGAATCTTCATGAGAGCGATGGCTTGCTGTGTCGAAGTCATCTTCGGTGTTGTCAATCCAAAGGCGGTTGCTGAGATAAGGAAAAGTCATGAGCTCAGTGCAGGCAGAGAAAGGGGCCAAGAGTAAAGGGAGAAGATATCTATTTGGCAAGATGGCACTTACTGCTTGTCTGTTTTGTTTTTTTTATGTGACCTTTCCAAACGCCGTAGCTGTATAGGGTTCGAGACGATAGATCAACCTAGCGATGGCACAATGTGCAGAATGCGATGCATACCAGGGACAATGCCACTGTCCGTGATGAAGATTCCAACGAAGATTCCAATCGTCGCAGGTCACGACCAGTAGCCATATAGGCCTTACATAACAATATCTTGGAAGGGCGCCCACCGGGATAAAGGGCTTCACGGTCAGCAAAACATAATCTGCTAGATTCCTTATGCACTTGCAAGGATAGGTGATTTTTACAAGAAAAAACTTCATTAAGATATATTAGTTAAAAACAAGTAAAGTAGTAATGCCAAAGCAAGAGAATGACAAAAGAGTGTACTGGGGAAGACCTTAGTTTGATTGATATTGAAGGAGTGTAGTCAGGAATATCAAGGAACATTAAGATGGGAATCATTGATTAGAGGATATGCAGGTTCGGTTTATGCATCATCTGTTGCTGGAGGCGTCATCGGAAGCATAGCCAAAGGTGTTGCCGAAGTTGTTGCCATCCAATAGCAAGCGGAAGTTGGTGGAGGAGAGCCGTATGCATGGATTTTTTGGGGCTTTTCCTGCACAATGGTACGCTCAAAGGTTCGGAATTACTCCTTGAGAGCCTCCGTATCTATGGAGATCTGATCCATATCGTTGTCATCTAGCCGGGCCAACTTTTTAACCTTTGATGGCCCGGGCATGAAGTCATCATCATCCGAATCGACAACTGAGCCTGCAAGCGGTAAGCACTATTGCATAATTGCTGGTATATTCAACTTACATTTATTTTTCTTCTTTCCTCCTGTCATTTTTCGCCTTTTGGATCGAGTATTGTATTCAATTGCCAGCTCATCATCACTGTCAGTATCGGCTTCAGGTAAATAGTAAGCAATTAGGCTGGAATTATGTGCCCATAGGCTTACCTGCTTTCCGTTTGCGCATGGCCTTCGCTTTTCCCTTGCTTTTTTGAGCTTGTGCAGCCACATTATCCATGGCTTCAACAATATCCGGGATCATTACATGTGTAACTGTCATGCTATCAGCAGATAAAGTATGTGCAACCATAGTTCACATACCAATATAAAGCTTACTATCATGCCATGACTTCCCTCTACTGCCTTTCGCATCGATGAAATCATAGCCATCGGGGTTTTCATGATGAAGCTCGACATGGGATCAGCTGACCTTGACAAGTCGCCATTGATACTCCAT
Source organism: Ramaria cf. rubripermanens (assembly GCA_003316465.1). Classification (NCBI taxonomy): domain Eukaryota; kingdom Fungi; phylum Basidiomycota; class Agaricomycetes; order Gomphales; family Gomphaceae; genus Ramaria; species Ramaria cf. rubripermanens. The sequence goes on from QFFB01001014.1 coordinate 10,021, forward strand.
ATCAGGTATGTCTTCCATGAGGTCAATATGTCCGAACAGTACTGGCAATGTGTCTTGTAGCCACTGATCGAGTCTGGCAGTGTCCCACTCTTTCCCAAATTGGTATTGGCCTTTGCTTCTGACAATGGCAAAGCCCAGCTTCACAAGTTCATTGAGTTGTTGGGGTGTTGGTTCAGCGGTGTGCTTTAGAGTGCCATCGGGCTAGGTGCAAGACTCAGTAAGAACAATAGTGGGGTGCAATAATACGTACGTTCAGTCCATATGGCAATATCGCTACCTTCCTGACTTCGGCAAAGGGTTCATTCGCCGATCACTTCTTACCCTTCTGCAGCTTTGACACCACTCCCTTCCCTTTCCCCTGTAACAATTTTGTGTGAGCTCTTGCAATTAATGGCTGTGTGAGAATGTAAATGGCAAGCACACCTTTGGACTCAACTCGATGTCCGACTGAAGCGTTCTTTTTAAACCAAAAACCGCTTCCTTTCTAGCCTGGTCCTTGCTTGCCTTCGGGAACATATGTTTCTCACTTGAGCCACTACTAGCGGTGCTTGTACTGCCACTGCCACTCCCTGAAGCCTGAGCATTGTGAGTGTATGTTGCTAAAATTGCATCAATTTTTGCTGCTGTTAGCTGAGTCTGTGGTGGGGGTGTAGTAACACTGAGGTGCCAGGTTAAACTGTGCCTGCAACGGTCACACAGGTTTGACTCCTCATCTCCGGGTGCCATCCTGGGCTCAAAGGTTGGACAGTGGCAATTTGTTTTGGATTCGTCGTTCACCGATGTATGGGAGCATTTGGAGAGGATAGGAGCCATTAAGTGTGTAATAAGGGATTGGGTGTGTAGATAGTAATGCAAAAAGAAAGAAAATGCTTGAACAAACGTTGGCAATGTGAAAGTGTAAAAAAATTGTATGGTCTTTTGCTTGCCTTGAATGCCGAGTCACCAGTAGAACGTAAACAGCATATTTTATCTATGGTAGCTAAAGAATCTACTCATTGTGAAACTCTATAAGTGCCTGCATAGCATATAGTGCGTGAACCCATGCTATAGCACGAGGTTTCCAGATAATGGGGGGCAAATCAACTGTCACCTCCTTCTTATGGCCAAACCTAATCTTTTCCACTACTGGGTACCCTCCCTCATCCCACTCTGATTCCCTAACTCCATACCCGGCTGGAAGCAAGTTGCTTGATTGAAGGTCATGTAACGCAGTATCGAATAGTTGCATGCGTGTCAGATTGGCAAATGGACATTGGGTTTGTGGGACTTTGACTGGCTTATGGTAGATGTTGGCACGGATGTGGGATGAGATAGTTTGCTGTAAGGCATTGTCATCCAAATCAATATCAGATGCATCATAGGATCCTGCTGCATTGTCTGAATCTGAATTCCCGTCATCTTCTTCATCTGAAAAATGCCCTGCACCAGTTTGATGTGCTTCCCGATGGACTGGGCGGCCAATGACATTATGGTAACACTGTAAAAGCCCTGGATGTACATTATCAAACTCATTGATTGCCGTTCCATACACGGCTTCATTGACAAAGCGCAGATCCTGCATAAATTCAGTAGATATCAAACTTGAAGTAGTTCAAATACGCACTAGAGGGCTTTTATTAGCGTGGCTTGATAAAGGGTGCAAGTTCCAGTCTTCCGCAAACACGTCACAATCCATGTTAATAAGATCCAGAAATAAATGTTGTAGAAGCCAGAGATGATGTGGATTGCCGCGGTCCAAATGGTGCATTCTTTCTAGCCTCATGAAGAAACCCCGCCATCAATGAACAAACTGTTTAGCGACTTCAACCCAAAGGCACTCTATATGGCTGTTATGTGTAGATCTTGTACCCATATCAGACAGAAATAAGCTTAGAAGTCAGGAAGGTACTTACGAGCCCCATAAGAAGGAGCCACACCTAGCACCTTTGTGCATTATCATCCATATGGCTACATTGATGTTTTCCCCACCTTGATCCCCACAAACACGAGATGGACATCCAAACTTCTGGATGCTGTCCAAAAACAACTCAAGAATGGTTGAAGCACGGTTGTTGGTGCTTGCCCGAAGGCCAGTAACCTGCATAACAGCTGGTGAGTATGTGATTTTGAAGGAGCGGAGCACTTACCATGTGATCATGCCCATCAATCATTCTGTGGATCACAAATCCCCATAATGTAAGTTTGTGGTGACCATCGATATGTAAAATGGCACCAGACTGACAAGAAATATACTTCCGATGCAAGACAATGTCTTGCCATCTCAGCACATGGCCTAAATTATCAATGTGCTGTAAAGAATCACACACACAGTCCCGTTGTATTTTCAAGCCATGTCGTCAAAGGAAACCAGTTGCATATTGGAGGCCGGAATTAGGACGTAGGCATTTGTACAGTTTGAGGACTCAGTCAAGATCAGGATCTGTAAGTGCTGTAAATTGTTGGTGTAATCCCAGTTCTCGAAGTTTATATAAGAGTGTGTTACGATGAATGCCTAATATAGATGCAAGTTCACTTCGAGTGAGATGACAGTTTGCAGAGACAGCCTGTCGAAGCCAATTCAGATTGATTTTCTTCTCTGGCCATCCAACTCGCCCAGTATGATGGGTAGTAATCAAAACCTGCCTGGACCGATGTAAAGTATCCCTAGCATATAAAAAGACCAGCCATTAGAGAGAGTTGTTATTCAAATAAATATGGACACTAACCTTTTCTCCACAGCTTCAAGAGCGGCCTGCAGAGCTACTAGGAGCTTTCCAAGATTGTGAGCACCAAGTTCAAGCCAATCCGCTGGAAGATCCTGAGCAGACAATGTAATGTATAACAGGAAAATATAATTTTGAAGTTGATCGAGATGACATTGGAGTCGTAATGGTTCATGATCATCTTCACGTAGGAGCCATAAGGAACTGTTGAAAGTGCCTGATATAAGCTGATATGCTTGAAGTACATTGTGGCTTGGAGGCCCAGGGCCATGGAGGGGTGGGAATGTCACTGGTAGGGCCATGAAGATGTTCGCTAGCCAAAGAGATTCGGAGTTTCAATAGGTTTGCTTCCCCTACCTTGATGAAGTCGGTGGCTCCTATCCACCATGAAAGATTTTACTGGCGCGATGGATCTACTGTCTTCTTGGTAAGTATGCATATTTTTTATTTGCCATCCCTATAACAGAGCTCAGTATAGGTTGGACACAAGCTTTATAAACTCCATATGTCCCTATTAGAACCGCACTCTGTCGTACTGAAGGACATGTTTACAATGCCAGGCGCTGCTGATGATATCAACTACTCGAACCGGGAAGGAATTTCCAATGAAAATCCAATAAGAATAGGTGAACCATTCACAGTAGAGAAACTGGACAACCTTCTGGGCTGGTTTCACTGGTAAATAGATTATTCAAATTCTTTCTAGGTTGTAACTGACTAAACAGAGCCAGAATTGGACCACTAGTCCCTTCTGTGGCAGCCCTCACCGACATACTTGAGCTTTCCACTTTTCTGGAATGGGACAATGCATGAAGCTTCGCTATTCAGGCGTTATCGTCATCTACAATGGGTTTGACACCGGCTCATAAGTTGTCTTTAGCCATCAGTCACCGGATCCACGACTGGATCAAGCCATCATTCCGAGTACTCATGGACACGCCGACCCATAACTTTACTGTTGAAGATGCCACCCTACTCGGCCAACAAATCATGATGTTGATAGTGACTACACAGGCCGCAATTTGTAATCACCAACTCCTTGTAGCTTACAACCCACTCAAGCTCCAGCATGATGATACTGCCTGCAAAAAACCGCTGACTGCTTGTCAATGTAACTGGGAGAATGCATGGTGGGATGGACTTGCACGACACTACCTTCACCCGGACTTCCCATGTTCGCCACAGGACATCTTGCTGAAGTTGGAAAAGACGCAGGTAATGGGAGTTACAATGGAATGTCGGCTGCAAGGGATAGAAGTCATCAGGCAGCAGCGTGTGTTTGAGGTGGAGGATGACATGAAGGCCGAAGCCCTTGATAAGGTGAAGGCACTCGAGGGAACAGTAATTGCAGGGGATCAGTCATGAGTTGCCTGGCGTAATTTGTGTTTTCTTGATAACCATTAGCGTGTAATCAGTTTGCTGCACTAATGTCCTAATTGTGAAATCATTATGGCTTATTCTCAATCTACTGAAACATCACGCGCAATCAAAGTGTCATATTTTCGTGTTGCCGCGTGAGCTGAAACCCCACGCGCGTGCAAAATGATAAATATTTAGTAGCGCGCGAGGAGTGAAATACACAGAATGGCGCATGTGACAAATAATTTTTGTGCATTTCGACCGCCATATGAAATGGCGCAGCGAGTCCAGTATCATCTATCTATATCAATATTTACGCAAAGCTTCATGTATGATATGTTGCTTATCTATTCGTGGCCTATCTACTGTAACAAATGAACTCAAGGGTTTGGAACCAGTTTGAATCAGCTACTCTGATCAACTGTCACACTCCTGGTTGGGGTGGGATGCGGCTGGGGTGCCGGCCGGGCTCTGGGATAGGATACAGGGGTGAGTGGGTGTGAAGGGAGTGGGATGGGAGTGGGGTGGAAGTGGCTGCACTGGTACACGTGTTGGTTTGAACCTGGGTTGGCTGACATGTATTGAGCTGTGTCGATACAGCTTGAGAGGCTAGGAACTTACACAGCACGGCGTCCATCCTGTCCTGTCCGAGGTTTGTTCCACGCCTGTAAGTAATAAAATTTATAAATGCAAGGAGGGGTGTGTATGCTATATGTGAGAGGGAACATGCAACACAGCATGCAATACACAACACACAGCATGCTACACACAATACGCAGTAACACAACACCCAGTTTTCCACACACAATACGCAGTAACAGAACACACAACACGCAATATCCAGCCCAACACGCTAAGATATGATTCATCTGCCCAGGATGACACTAAGCGTGAAAAACTGGAATGAAGCTACATGTGAACGATAGAATCCCAGATGGCTGCTCGG
>QFFB01001025.1:0-11363 GCA_003316465.1 Ramaria cf. rubripermanens
AGCTGGAAATGCCTAGGTTGTGGATCCAAGTGATCCAGATGATCGTAAAGCATCAGAGACAGTTTCTTTTGGACTCTTTAAACAGGAAGTCTACCACAAGGTTTTGGCAAAGATCCTTGAGTCCCTTGAGATACCTTCTCAGGAAGGTGAAGCAGTAAACTGTGGTGATGGGATATCTCGGGTCTTTTTCCCTGGGATTCCTATACATTCTTTGGATGGTGAAGAAGAAAGGAGAATACTCAAACAAGTATGTTGGATACTTCAGGCTATCTTATTGGATTCTCAGTCTTACATGATATAGCATGAATCTAGTGCCTTCATGGCCTAATCTGAAACATTTTCAATCTATCACAACAATGGAGTTTTCTGATGCTCAGGGCTATCTTGATGCATTGAAGGTAAGCTCTATACTAAAACTGGACCTATGTAACAATCTCTTACAAGGACATTCTATAACTAGAGTGTACTTCCTTGTGTTGTACAGTTACTCCCTAGAAATTCTCCATTAATTCATTGCATACATGAATATGCATGCTTTTGTATGCTTGCTGGCCTTCATGCTGTAACTGAGGAGCAAATCGGGCAAATACAACAGCATTTGCATAGCTATCAACATTGGTGTTCTGTATGTTCACTGTCTTTCTTAGAAATATGAAGGCTAAATATGTGTATAGGAAGTGGAGAGCACCCATGGAAAGAATTTTGACTTTCCAAAGCAACATGCACCAGTACACCTTTTATATGATATTATACACAAAGGTGCAACAAATAACTACTGAACACGGGTTGGGGAAGGCTTCCAGCAAGAATCCAGGCAAGCTTATATACAGACAAATTTCAAGCATGTTGAGTAGCAGGTGTGCCTTTAGTATCTTCTATTGGTGTGTAGTGAATATTGAATTCCTTTGATAATTAGATGGTGCGCATTGATGAAAACCAAGAGGCTATTGCCTGTATCCAGATGGACATTGATGCAGCTGATGCTGAGCTGAAGACACAAGTCATAGATGTTGATGCATCTGAGCTCAAAGAAGTTAGACAAGTTCAACAGGCTGCACAAACACTTCAAAGACATTGGAAACTTGGCTCTCCTCAAAAGCGCACTATAGCCAAACAAGTTGAAGCTGAATTTGAAGATAATCAGGCTTTTCAAGGCTTTCAAAGAAATCTGTTTGCATATCTTAAGAAAAATCTTCCAGAAGAAAGAATTAATGGCACACCACTGAAGGTATGTAGGTATTAAACATTAAACTGAGAAATATACTAACCTCAATCAGATAATTCCACACCAGTGTGTATATATCCAATACCGGTCTTTGGACGACTGGGAGATTCTTAGGGACATTGGTCGCTGCAATCCATTGTTTCATGGCCAACCTCGATATGACTGTGTTATCATTAACACTACTCCAGCTACATATGCATGTCTGTGCTATGTCTTCAAATGTTTCCTTGACTCTGGAACTTCTGAAGATATTGCTCTAGTACAACTATTCACTGCTAGCAAGCGGGCACCAAAGACTCCTTGGAAGAATTGTCAGATCTATGAGGAGAAGAGCTATGCATTTGTGCAACTCAAATATCTTACTTGTACATGCCATATGATCCCTACTTTTGGAGCAAAACCAGGGAATTTCTATTTGAATGACCTTATTGACAATGACATATTCTTACGTTGTGGTAGCTAGGGTATGATGTATCCATGCTACTTCTATATGTTACCTAGAATCAGAATCCAAATATTAAAAGTAAAGGCGGTGAGTATTACACCCATGCTTCCATGCTTCTAGTTCCACTTTCCATGTCCTTGCTTCCAGAAACCACTATACCCTTACTCAGCTCCCCACTCTCCCTCAGCTCCTCCATCAGCAATGGTGCCTTATTCTCCATGGAATGCCTTGTCCCCTTACTGATGGATGATGGGTACCTTTTGTTATGAATTCATGGTTATATGTCTTTTGTTACTTTTTGTCACACTCATGTCACCAGTGACATGTTGACCTATGATCCAGTCTTTTCAGGGGTTTCAGCCCCTTTCTGATATTGTATAAGTAGTTAGAACACTAGCTACAACAAATCATATGGTTTCAGCCCATCCCTCATGTTGTTGAGGCCAGTTATGCACTCAAGTTAATGTGCATTAAGTTTCCCCTTCTTCAAGTCTTCTATTCCCTCTTTGATATTTTATCACCTTTCAGATATTACAATTATGTACACTTCTGCCACCTCTGCCACTTCTGCACTTCTGCACATACTGCAGAACTGTTGCCTTAAACCTTACATGAGTTACTCCCTTCCAAAATCCTTGGGACCTGGTATCTGTTGAGTGGTGCAGTACATAAGCCCAAGCCAATGTCCCTTCCAATCCAACCTCCATCTTCCAGTTATATGACTGTAACAAGTTGTAGATTTCATACTACATAGCCTTCATGAACAACCTCTTACCCTGCATGTGAAACATGCAATTTAATGCAACTAAAAAGTACTACAAGCTTATAGAATATCTTATACCTTCAAGAATGTTTTCATATTTTTTACTGTAAAGGGCCCACATGAGATGTTTTCTGGGACACAAGTTCAGGACTTACATTAAATTTTTTCTTCTTTTTTTTTTTGGGATTGCTCAATAGAATTATTCCAATGCTCGACCTTTTATAAGCTGAGCAGTGGGGACTCTGCAAACTCGTCATCAGGCGCTTGAAGTCGACAACTAAAATGGGTGTCATGTGATGATCTCAATGTAGAACTAGAGAGTGGCCTCCAGTTGGCTCTGACCCTCACCTCATGCTTATTCGACATTTACCCATTGCCTTCCTTTGCTCTCCAATATGCCGAGAGCCCTTATTCATATGAAAACATACTGATTTCTTCAGTAAAAAGCCAAGGACTGCACCACACCCTGGCCAGCCCATTTATAACATGCCATCATCGTCCGAACGACAATTGATAATATCCATATCATCCGATGACTTGCTTCCTGCATCTCATTCAGTTCAATCTACACGCGTTCAGGGCGGCACTCCTGGAACTAGTCTTTGCCCTCGAAGCAGGGCTCATTCAAAGGTGCAGCCACATGCTTTGTCCTCAAAACTTTTGGAAACACGCTCGGATCCCATCTCCATATATTCCTCTGCATAGCTGAACTCCACGATCAACAAACTTTTGGTCCCCACAGGATCCCTATCCCAGAGTCCTATTGCTCTCTCTTCGATGCCAAAGAAAAACATGAGAAAACAAAAACAGCAGATGGTCTGTCAAGCTCCACAATTATCAACAACATCTCCTGCCACTGCAAGTTGGATCCATTAGTCGCGATGAAGGAAAATCAAATGACATGTATCTAAAAAGCTTCAAACTCCGAGGAGTCTTTAAAAACTCTAAGCTCCACACACGTCTATTTCATTTCAGCTTATTCCATCATCTCAATTCAGCCCAGCCAGACAACTCAGCCATACCCCATCAATTATCAGTTCATTGTTATCCCCATGCTGTCTATCAACAACGCAGCTTCAAACTCTATTCCCCTTCAGACCTTTAACTCCCCAACATTGCCCTCATTATCATGATGGTCACTCGATTCGGAAGATATTCAAAGACACGCCGAGCTTCATCACATGCTTTACCCCCATTCACCTAAAGCAGCATGGCTCTCAACGAAGAAATCACATTCCTCTATTCCAAAATTATATGCCATTGGAGATTCTGTGTATTTCCAAGATGATGTGCAGCCGTTCACGTTCCTCGGATACACAGGCAAGGTCATTCACAATGAAGGAAGGAAAGAATATGAGGCAGAATTCCAGGCTCCATACCCAACCAACCCTCCCACGTCAATCCGACTCAACCTTCATCATAGAACTACTCGAGACCATATACAACTCTCTCCCCCTCACGTTCTATCATGGGAGTGGATTAAGGAGAAGCTCAGGAGTTATTTCTGTTATTGATTCGTCACCCTCACTCTTATGGCTCAATTGCGCCAACTAATCCCATGACTCATCTCGGAGAAAGTGGACCATTTGTACATCTATGATTGGTGGATATTTATAGTGTTGTTGTCATGACTCACTTTGTTTCAGAATGACTCACCTTGGTTCTATTTTAGTTAGTCTTTTCTCGTCATGACTCATACTTGTTCTATTTTTGGTTCTTTTATTACTCATTCTCCATACTTTACCCCTATCTGACACATTCTCGCTTACTTTTGCTATTGTAATTTCTCCCTTGTTTCCCCTTTTGTGTTTTGTGTTCTCGCCATTACTCATTCTGACTCAGACCTGCTTACTCATCATATGACTCAACCCATCACAGTGCATGACATCATTGTAGCTTGGGGATGTGTATATAAAGGGCTTGGTCTCTCAGTACAATAACAAGTCAAGTTCAGTTCTCAAGTGAAGTCTCTCTTAAGTCTACATCCAAGTCCAAGTCCAGTCCCAAGTTTAGGGCACCAAGTCGAAGCTTTGTCACAGGACATAGCCGCGCATACGTCACACGTCACAAGTCACAAGCCTACATCATACGTCACATGAAGCCGGGCAATCATCACAAGAAGTCACCTGCATTATATCCCAGAAGAACAGGTTGTACGGCTCGTTCTCCATACTAGTCAACCCACAGCTGTAGTCTCTTTGCCCACGAACAACTGCATTATAGACTGTCCAGGTAGAAGGATAGTTGCATGCAGGCTAATAGGTATTATTCCTGTTAGTGCATCTTTAGAAATCGTGTATTTCTATTTTGATTACCACAGCAGTGACACGCGGCTAGATGATGTCCTTCGATCTGCCATAAACCAACTGTCTTTGCAACATGCTGCCATCCCCGTCGCTCTGGCCAAACTGTTCTATGAGAACAAGGAAGGACAACAATCCCCAATGCCAGAGCAGCTGATGGCATCCCTCAGGGCCAATATTGAGAACTTCCAGAGTGTATATATTGTCTTTGACACATTTGACGAATGTACAGAACGAGATGAGCTACTGACCTGGGTCTGAGAGATCCATGATTGGGGTCTTGATACCTTACACATGTTGGAAACCAGTCAAAATCAGCGCGATATTGAAGAAACATTCAAATGGGATAGCATCATTTCACACCAGGTGTTGATGGATGCAAGGCTCGTCAACAATGACATCCGTCTGCATGTGTGCAAGACACCTGATCATGATAGCAAATTCAGGTGATACTCACCAGATGACAAGAAGATGATCAAGAGTACACTGATCAAGGGTTCACGCGGAATGTAATGTGGTCGGTGCGCATCTATGCTAATGTATACTGACATGACAGCAAGGTTTCGATGGGTTGTTTGTCAGCTGGATGCCCTTTGAAAGTGCTTCTCTCCGGCTGAGCTCAGGAAAGCACTCAAGTCTCTACCAAGCACGCTATATGAGACCTACAACAGAATCCTATTGGCTATTTATGAAGAACATCGGTGAGATGCTCTCAGGGTGTTGCAGTGGCTCGCATTCTCGTTTTGGCGGATATCACTTGAAGAAGTTGCTGAGGTACTGGCCACTGATCTCGATGCAGAAGATGGTCTGCTATTTGACCCAGGTCAACGGCCTTGGGATCCACGAAATGTGGTGGCTATATGTTCCAGTCTCGTCACTATTGTGGTTGCAATTGGCCAAGATACATCACAAAAAGGATGGGATTAAGCAGGACACGGAAGCGAGCAAGCTCAGACTCGCTCATCTTTTGGTCCAAGAATATCTGATCTTGGAACACCTACAGAAAATGTAAAAATAATGCGAGGTCGAGTATCGAAGACTTTTATATGATAGGGGAAAGAACTCATAGAATGACGGAAGTATGCAACAAAATAGTGAGTTGGTGATAAAAAGACAAATTCTAGCCCTTTAGGTTGAGGCTGTACAACAGGTGTAAGATTTAGAATCAGGTAAGCAGAATTAAGAACGTCGAAGAACTTGAGCAAAGTGGTAGGGGCGAAAAGCGCAAAAATATATTTATGCTATGCTAACTATAAGTAATGGTCCGTAGTCTGTAAGGAGTAGACATGTGAAAAATTTGAGCCCCTGGCTTGTTAGGGGTCGGCTTCGCTAGCTAGACGAAGTAGAGTAGAAGTAAAGATGATCTGATCAGTGGTGGTGAAAAAGAAAAAGAACTGACACTATAAAGTAGTGTGCTACGCATCTGAATGCGCCTCGTCTCTAACTACACACAAATGTGCGCCTCGACTATTACTACACATATAAATGCGCCTCGATTAATAATTTGAAGCGATGAAAGAAATTGTAAAGTTAAAAGGGTCTGTGAAAAGAGGTTGGATGATAAAGAAGAGTTGAGATAACTAAAATGTCCTTTGGAATGAAAAAAAGATAAAAGAATTGTCCTTTAAGTCCATTACTTGCTAATAATAACAGAAAACTCATGGAAAGTTATCATGCTATCATTTCAACCGAAAGATTGCCAACACGTATATTGCCAAAACATGTCTGGCTTACCTGTTGCAGTTCAACGACCATTGCGTATGCTCGAATACAAGGCCAATGACCTAATCTCATCAGAAGAATTGGACAGTCCAGTGTTCCCTTCCATCCATGTTAAGCTTTCAGGTAAGAAGAGCGACCAGGAATCGAAGCCCTTTCCTCAACATGTGACCCCAGACAAACACCCTCCCTGTGTATCATCCATTGTACCTCTCACTCCATGACAAAACCTCTTGAGTCACTCAAAATGCTGTCCCCAGAAATCTGATGTCATGGTGTTATCTAAGCCTTCAGTGCACCAGTTAAAGAGTGGTATCTCCGCTGTACCGACGCATAATCGACCTTCACTGCCAAAATGTGCGCACTACGACTCGTCTTCATCTGACAAACTCAAACCATCTGCACCTGGGTTTGACGCAGATGGTGAAGGTGATGACCAAGTCAATGCTTCCTCCAAAAGTATAGGCAGGCAGACTTCAGCGAGTCCTCACTGCTCAGAGCAGCTTGAGGTGGATGATGTTGTGCTCATAGATAATGATATGCACATGGAATGCGATATGCTGGGATATACCTCCGGGGACACCAGTAACAGCCCACTGTCTTTGGTACTCACAAGTGGGGTGAGCGCATTCAGTTCACAACGTGCATCCAGAAGGTTTGAGCCCATCTCAAGTAAGCTCATACTCACTCATGTTGACCATCCTTCTAGGAGTTTGTCTGGCTGGCTAGCATGGTGGCAAACAAGATAAGTTAAAAAATATTATGATATTTTATTCAAGCTGAAACCTATGGAATGGCAAGGAATGGTGGGAAATAGGAGCATCGAGCAGGGAGCTAGGGAGCATTGGACAGGATTTGGGCAGAAATATGGGATGTTGTGTCACAATGAGGAGCTAGTTATGACAGCGGGACAGATTTTTTTCTTCATGCCCCTGCCATCTTACCTCCCCATACCTGCCTCATTTACCCCTGAGCTGCACACCTCGGAAACAACTTCATTTTGGACTGGAGACTCGTTGACTGCTCCCCAGCAAACCCATTGTTGTGTAATCTTGTCATAAATGAATTGTATTTAATTAATTAAACTGTTCTGATTGTTATACTATCGATGTGCTAGGTGGCTCGCTGTACCGCGTCATTGAACATCATATAGCACCAGAAGGCGCTACAATACAAGTACAAAATAGCCCAGTTATCTTTATTGCCTCAGTTTTCACCTATTTATATACGTTTGATTGATATGTTAGATTGCGGGTTTGAATCCCACCCGTGCTTCTACTAACTAAGTAAAGTAAGATGAGTTTATGTAAGGCCAAGTAAGTAAGTAATCAAATCAATTCTTTCAGCAATGCAAATACTGTACATAAGTACAATTAACGGAGATTTATCAGATAACTTCCTAATAATGTCTACCAGACTTTGTCATACAGTAAATGGGAGGGAGTTGTACAATTTCATTGACTTTGCCACCTACTGTATGTCAGGCCCAGGCCCTATTTATTTATTAACCATTATTATCCTTTCCCTTTATCTGGCTCAACCATGGCTTGTTGGTTACTTAATGTAGGATATGGACTGATAGGGTAGACTTGGAGTACATAAGGTATATTAGATGTGATAATGTATAATATGGACTGATATGGTCAACTTGGATATATAAGGTATATTAGATCTGATAATGCCTTGTCTAGGTCTTCAGCCTTATCTGGCCTGATCGTGCCGGTAGCTGTCCTGACGGCCTGATGGCCCTTATCTGGCATTATATAGTAAATTGGGTTTTTCTGACACGGAAAGGTGTTTGTTGAACATATATACCGGTGCATGGCGTACTACTGGGAGAGAGCTCCATGTGGCTCTAAGAACGTACACTCTGCAATGCCCAGTGTACTTACACTAAACGCATGATGCACCGCACTGTAAGGGCCACTTGACGAGTGCGCTCATTCCTGCTGGCGGGAGGCCTGGCCCGAAATTATGAATGTCAGACGTATAGGAAAGAAACGAAGCATCAAACTGAATGCTATGGTACTCTTCTCAATATTCTTCTAGTAAACCACGGGATGATGGCGTCGATGGCGATGCACAGCCTAATCATATCAAGGGATAAAGAAGTTGGGGACAAGTATAAATATTTGAATGGCGAAGCAGGCTTAATCTCTTTCATAAATATGGAACAGTCGTCAGCGCCTACTTGTGTTTCCGATGCAAAGCACGAAATCTGCCCCGCGGAGCAAAACATGTGGCCCGAACGCATCTCCGGGCTCAGTTGCTAGACTCGAACCAGTCTATAAGTATTCGTTACACGAAAAAAGTGGGATCATGTCACGTGCACGTATCCCACAGGGCCATAACTCCACCGTCTCCGCGATACATCCTTTCAGCATCCCAAGTTCACGTCCGCGCCGCCGCCGTCAATCCATCGGTTTCCAACCCAATCCTTACGCACATATTAAGTAGTTATTCTCATATGTTAAGTTACTCCTGTCTACAAAGACACTCCTTTAGAGAGAGTTGCACACTAGAGGCGTCAATCCATAAAATGGAGGGCTCACTTCGTGGAGAAGCCGACGCACGTTCGAAATCACATTGGCTCTCCATGTGGTGTAATATCATTCTCTTATGCCGCCGAGCAGGATGGATAAAAGTTTCAATATTTCACTCACTACTCCGAACAAGCAGAATGGAACAATATTGGCAAATTTTCAAGAGGAACACACAGGAATTGCGAGGGATAGGGGGCGGAATGGACGCTTGGAGGACAGGATGGGGAGCGAGTACCATGTAGGATGTGAGCGAGCATCGGATACGCTGACCGGGATACGGTAGGTTTTGGCCACATGTACCGTAGACCGGAAAAATGAAGTAAGACGGCCCTATGTTGAGTGTCGGTGAGGGATGTGGTGGGTTGGCGATCTTGGAATAAGCCTTTCTACAAGTATATATATCATAATTAGGACCTCTTACCAGCACATGAATGGTGAAACGGTATCATGCTTGCCTTCCATGGCTAAGCGGTAGCAAGCGGCCGGGGTTCGACTCCGTTTTTCATGTACATTTTTGTTTCTTTCAGATTTGATATAAATATGGAATTGTGTCAACAACGCACCATAGCTTGTCCACATCTCAACATACCACCGCACCGTCTACTACACGTTCCGTTATCAATTGAGCAGCCAGCTCCGTCCTCAGATTATTCTTTTAGATATGTCCTGCTTTTACTGAAATTTCCAGAGAAAACCCGGCGCCTTCGCGTAGACTTTCGTTGACCTACCGCAGCAGCCAGACGTAACCAGCCCGTTGTGGCCATCTGGAAAGCGTCCTCGAGTTCTTCCTCGAGTTCTCACATTGTTTTCCTTTTGCAGTCAACACAATCACATGTACCATGCATTTGACTATCCTTCGCACCAATCGGCGCACACGCTTTCCCCTCCACTGCCCCCCTAGTGCCGACAGCGGCGAATCGTGACGCCCCTACAGGAGTCTCTTGTTATTCGACAACATGCTATTTCTTGTGAGAGCTCAGCACTCGTCATCATATCTTGTGTGCCTCCAGATCACAACACAACTATGATGATCGACGTGTCCTTAGGTATATGGCAAGAACAATCAGGACATCACGGAATCTGACTCTTGTGTGAGGTTTATCTCCCTTCGCTGCGGTCACACCTTGACCCTTTTTGTATCTCTGTCCATATCTCTGTCCAAATCCTCTGGCGCTCTTTTCCGTGGATGCCCACTCATCCCCTCTGAAAACCTGCTCAAATCCTCCTCAGCATCGCTGTGGGGGTTGTCCTCCGTCCCCTGCTTTGGATCGGCTTCCATATCCTCTATAGTTTCCTCAAAATAGCCCAAAAATTCACTAAAATCGTGTTCAGGGGTGAAAGGATAGGGTAATGGCTGCCGTACGTCCTTGTGATACCTCGTTCGACTGTTGAGAAAACTGTGGAGTTTGACTGCTAATGGTTCCAGAGGCTTGAAAAAATTCTGCACCGGAATCATGAACTCTGGGCCGTCTAGATGTCCCTTCTTGACAATTGCGACGGAGAGAGGGTCTTCATTAAACCATAATTTGAGTTCTCCTGGAAAACCAGCATCTGCTACTCGCGACGTGCCAAGATTAGGACCAGTATGAGCCGTAATGATGAAGCAGAATAGATAATATATAGACTCAAGATCATCGCAATGGGTGGTCGGATATTTACGGAGGGCATTTCGGGGCATGAATAAGTTAGAACTCTGAGTCAAAGGATGATCAAGAGAATCACTAAATATTGAATAAAGCACCAACCGGCGTTGTGTCTGACCGTGGTGACATATGCATTTCGTTCATGAAGGCTGCGTGCGAAAAGTTAACCAGAAACCCTCGTGTGAGTCGTTCCGACTCAGGTTCGGTCTTTCGCAGAATGAAGATATTCCACGGGACAATGTCCAGATGCATCATCCTAAGCTCTAAAAACAAATGTTTCAGCTCTATTCATGATGATTTGAAACACGATCATCAGCAAGTTATCCCATATAATTAACGAACACGGCCCATACCTTCAACAACATCACGCAGTACGTATACGAGTTCCAACGGGGTGGTGAATCTCTCCAGTGGTACGCACTCGTCCCCAATGCATCTCCAAACCGAGCGACCATGATCCAGGTTGGCTGTGACTCCCACAAGTCGCCGATTGTTATTGACAGAGTCAACATCCCACCGAACGACATCATCCACGGCAGGAGTATGTACAACTTCAAATGAGAGCCAGTCCGCAACGCTCTGGAGAGTACTTCTTTGCAATCGGATGTATTCAAGCGTCATCCAGATCAATTTATCACATGCCCAATATTCGGACCACGTATCTTGGATGATATATATGTTGTTATCGTCCGGCCTGCGGGCGCTCCAACAAGTCGCTCCAT
>QFFB01001035.1:5860-17855 GCA_003316465.1 Ramaria cf. rubripermanens
GTCCAAGTCCGCTGCGCACACGGACTTAGAGGTAGAATAAAGGACTGATCAGCATAAATGATAAGAAATGAAATGCTACACTCAAAGAATGTCTTGACTCAGTTTACTATGCATATATGCGCCTCGAATGGAAACTACGTGCCATCGCGTGCCTCGACTTGTGTCCGGCGTTGTCTTCGTTGACTTGTTCCTATGCATATATGCGCCTCAAATGGAAACTACATGCCATCGCGCACCTCAACTCGTGTCTGGCATTGTCTTCATTGACTTGTTCCTACACATGAAAGCGCCTCAAATGGAAACTACATGCCATCGCGCGCATCGACTCGTGTCTGGCGTTGTCTTCATTGACTTGTTCCTACGCATGAAAGCGCCTCGGATAGATAGATAAAGAAAAGAAAATGGATAGGATGTTCAAGATAAAAGAAGTGATGTCTGTAATAGAAGTCTGAATGATGAGTAGTAAATAAAACGAAAAATGAAGAAAAGAAGAAGAGATTGTAACTAAATAGTCCATGGAAATAAAAGAAGAGAAAATCGAAAATGGTCCTTGAAATTATGGTTTATAACAGCATCTATCATATTACAGGTATTTTTTTCACTTGGGTCCCATGCATTATAATTGTTGTGCAAACCAACTGCCATACAGTAATGCTCATACTAATTCATGGCATGCAGAACTGCTGTAAGGAGGGAAACCTTGCTGAGAGTGATGAACTGCACAGAAATACTGACACAGTGTTACATCCATACATTCCATGCTCCTGTTCCGCCTTCCACACTATCATTTCTGTTACTACCCTACCATTACTCAGCTCTCTGATCCTTGCAGCCCCTCTGTCAGCTAGGGTACCTTGTTCCTCATGGAACATCTGTGTCCCCATACCAACAGATGATGGGTACCTATTTTAGATATCATACTTATATTCCCCCCCCCGCCCAATGATCCTGTCAAGATTGAATTTCAGAGTAAAGGTATAACATCAGTGTAATTCCAACATGGGCCTACAGCCATAGCAAATAACCTAAGAGTAGTACATGAAGAATTGCACATGTCCTCAAGGAAAGGTCACCCTAGTTCAGGTGTTCCTTTTGCTGATAGAACACTTCTGCGAAGTGCCGTGAATAGCAGCCTCAGCAACACCCCTAAATGGATGTAGTGAATAAGATCAAGGGTTTGAGCTCACTGTTAGGTACAACTACCAATGAGAGAGTAGGTCATTGCACTAAGGTTTTTCCTACTAGTGAGGAGTCAAATAATGAGGTAGACATATGATAATTGAACTAGGGAATTATACAGGTGGAATTGAAGCACTTATAGTAAAAAGTGAATGCAAGGGGGGACAGATCAAGAGGGGCTAGAATACTGTGGAGTCATAACATGTGCTGGGATATGGAGTAAGGGTCAAACTACAGCCTCATGGGGCATGGTGGCTGATGGGATCTAGGAGTGAAACTCACCAGCAGGACCAGATTTCTGCTCACACTTGGTGACCCTGCACTCCGCTGGAGATGTTCAGGATGCGAAATGACTGCAACATATCTTAACCTGATGGTGAAGATAATGTTTGGCAACCAGCAAATAGGGGTGGGATAGACTTTGAAGACTTCGCCGATATCAGTGTGATAGAAGGATGCAGGAGGGATTTGATATAATTTGCCAAACTTGAGATCTGAAAAACAACAGTCATGACAGATCCCTGACTCCGCTTGTGATCCATATTGAATACCTCTCCCACTCCGACTCAGATCTCATTACTGTTACCTCCTTACATGTACCCCCTAGTATATAACTCCTGTATTCGTACTAAGTAACCTCAGTTTGAATATCAACCACATTTCCTGTGTTAACCTTCTGTAGTGTTCTTAGTACACTTCCACTATTACTTCCGCACTTCTGCACGTACCACAGAACTGTGTTACCTTACTTGACCCCTCTGTTCTAAAGCCTTGGGACCCTGTGATTGTTCAAGAGGTGCAGCACATAAGCTGAAGCTGAAGTCCCTTCCAATCTGTCTTCCATTCCCTCAGTCTTATGGTTTTACATGTCTGTAATGTTATAAATAAAGAAGAGAAGTTACTACAAAAAACATCTAAAAATAAATTAACATCTCCCACTTGTAACATCTAATGAATGCCCGGGATATTACTATCAGATACCCTCCTTACGACCCATGTTCAAGTACAGGAACCACCCGAGACGTTCCTCGACCCATAACACGCATATCCCCTATGTCGAACCCATGACCTCATATCCATCACTATCCTACCAATGAAGCACCTGCACGTGTTGATGTCCCACCGGTGACATCACTGATTGGAGACAATCTTACCCCGCATTTGGCCTCGGCGCTCATACATCGCGATTCCTGTCACGGAGCACACACCTCAACTTTCCTACATGTAGCCTCCATTTCACATATATCTCACATGGTCATAATTACGCTCCACTCCCCATTCACTACCACACGACACTTAGGAGTGTCTACATGCGATCCTCATACCGCCGGGTCACGTGACCCATACTTGAAATATTCATCCTGATTGATTTTCTACATATAAATAGCTAGTTTTTGCGCTGTGAATAGTAGTAGTAATAACACTCACTCATAACAGTTCAAAGTTCTTAGCTAAAGTAGTAGTCAAGATAAAACTAGCATATATTGCAGTTTACTTGAAATTCTCTCTCAGAACAAACCTCTGCTCGATTCAGCTTCACTTGAAGCCTGAATTATATTCTCCTATCATATAACAACCAAAATCACAAGATGTAACACACAGCTAATAGTGAGCAGTAGAGGGGAGTCTCTATTATCTAATACTATGGACCATGCTATATACTCTGAGAACAATGGTAGTGGCACCATATGTAATGAAACTCAAACAGAAGAAAAACTTATAATCTCTAACTAGAGAGCTATGCTCTCTTACATCTGCTGGGACTCCTTTTTGAAGATCCAAACTCTCTACCGGTCATCTATCTGAAACTGGTGGAGGCAGGTGATGTAACAGCCAGGAAGCAGGGACAACATGTCAAGATTGAATTTTGGAGTAAAGATATAACGTCAGTGTAATCCTGACATAGACCTACAGTCGTAGTGAATAACCCAAGAGTAGTACATGATGAATCGTGCACATCCTCAAGGAAAGGTCACCCCAGTTCAGGTGTTCCTTTCACTGATCCAAACACTCCTATGAAGTGCTGTGAATAGCAGTCTCAGTGATGCCCCTAAAGGGGTGTAGTGAATAAGATCAAAGGTTCAAGCTCACCAATAGACACAACGACCGATGAGGCAGTGGAACATTGTACTAAGGTTTTTCTACTAGTGAGGAGTCAAATAATGAGGTAGACGTATGATAATTGAACTAGATAATTATACAGGCGGAATATAAGTACTTATAGTAAAAGGCAGATGCGGGGGTGGATGGATGGAGAGGGACTAGAACACTGGAAGAGTAGTGCATGCTTAGGACATGGAGTAAGGGTCAAACCACCTTCATGGGGCATAGTGACTGATGGGATCTGTGAGTGAAACCCGTCGGCTATACTGGACTTCTGCTTGTACTCAGTGGCCCTGCATGCTACAAGGGGGATGTGAATGATGTGAAATGCGGGTGAAGTATCATGACACAATGGCGAAGATCATGTTCAGTGACCAGCGAATAGGGGTGAGATAGACTGCAGAGGCCTGCTGGTATCAGCATGATGGACAGACACAGGAGGATTGACGTAATTTGCTGAACTCTAGATCTGAAAAACAGCAGTCATGACACAACACTGGGCTTGCAAATGAACCATCTGTGCTCTGGATGGGGACTACAAGAGGGCAGGTGTGTTGTTCCAGTGGCCTACTCGGCTCCAAGAGGGTGTATAGTCCAGAAACAGAAGCAGTGGGATCAGAGGAATAAAATGGTGTAGATAGAGACAGAGATGGTATGTATGGAGAGCAAGACTTGTGCAGCTTAGTTGATCTATGTTTGGGTTGTGATGGGGAAGGAATTGCAGATATAGAAGCTTCAGGGTGTGCTGCGGGAATAGATATTGCATTGTCATTTGGAAGCACTTGGAATGATGTGGAGTGGAATCTAGTCTCTTTGGCAATTCGGCTGGTGACAAGTTCTGCAGCCACACCATCCTCTGCATGTTCTTCATCTTTGACAGGTGCAAGCGGAGGGGATAGTAAATGTTTGAAAGTAGCAGAAGAAGCAGTAGGTGAACTGAGAGGTTGCAGGTGTTGAAGGGGTGAGGAAGGGAAGTGGGGCTGGTGGCGAGAGTGTGTGTGTCTGCTCTGAGCCTGGGTGGTTACCCTGTGTGTTGAAGAGGCTGGTGGCAAGGGTGGTGCCAGAGATGGGCACGGGTACAGTGGTATGTGTGGGAGCAAAGCCATGGTCACTGTATCGGGGGTCTGTTTTGTGGCATCCTCTGCATGCATCACATCCTCATGAGTCATTGTGTAGGCTGCAGCTGTGAATAGGGTGTGCAAGTCCACATGGATGTTGGTCTGGGTCATGATCTCCTGGCTCATCTTCGCATCCTGCTGCATCTCTGTCACATGGGACTACTGTGCAGTGACTTTTGTCTTCATCACAGTCTCACACATTGGCATGTGGGCTGTGACTGCGAGTGGAGGCCAAGGAACCCTGTGAGAGCATGGGAAAAGTGGTCAGGCATAGAGGTATGGTTTGATTGCAGACTGCACTGCTGCACTACCTCTCTGCATCACAACCTTGCATGTCCACATCTTGTGTATGTGCTGCCTGTAAGGTCACAAGAAATGAGTCAGCATGGGCTTGTCATGACTGCTATTTTCCACATCCCGAGTTTAGCGAATTCTGTCAACCTCCCTAGCTTCCTTCTATCATGCTGATATTGGCAAGGCCTCCGTAGTTGATCTCACTCCTATTCGCTGGTCACCAAACATGATCTTCGCTATTGTACCACAATACTTCACTCTCACTTTGCATCATTCGCAGTCCCCTTGTGGCATGCAGGGTCACCAAGGATGAGCAGAAGTCCAGTGTAACCAATGGGTTTCATTCCCAGACCCCATCTGTTGCTGTGCCCCATGAAGGTGGTTTGACCCTGACTCTGTGTCATAATCATGTTCTAACTCCATGGTGTTCTCACCCCTCTCAATCTGTCCCCCCCTGCATTCACTCTTTACTATAAGTACTTTGATTCCACATGTATAATTCTTTAGTTCAATTATCATACATCTACCTCAATATTTGACTCCTCACTAGTAGGAAAAACCTTAGTGCAATGACCTACTCCCTCATTGGTAGTTGTACCTGACAGTGAGCTTGAACCCTTGATCTTATTCGCTACGTCCCGTTAGGGGTGTCACTGAGGCCACTATTTGCAGTACTTTGCAGGAGTGTTTGGATCAGTGAAAGGAACACCTGAACTGGGGTGACCTTTCCTTGGGGACGTATGTGATTCATCACGTACTACTCATGGGTTATTTGCTATGACTGTAGGCCCATGTCAGGATTACACTGACATTATATCTTTACTCCAAAATTTAATCTTGACAGGACTGAGCATGTGAGGAAGGGAATGGCGGCAGAGAGAACATGTGAGAGGGTGGGGAAAGCAGCTGTGTATGAAGGTACATATTATGTCCTTGTGCCACAGTCTCGACAGTTGGGATTGCACAGTCACCCAAGCATGTTGCTGTGTAGCTGACATGGTCTGGGGTGTGGATGGCTGGTATGTCTCTGCATAGGGTACATGTTCACGAACAGTGGATTCTATTGCTAGATGAGCCCTGAATTCTGTGACTGATGTAGGTGGTATTGTGTGACAAGCCACTGGGTTGTAACGTCCTTTTGAGCCCAAGTCTGAGAGCACTCTGGGTGAATAGGACTGTGAATCAGATGCATGCAACTAGGGTACGTATTTGGCATGTTCAGAGAATGATTCTCCACATTTGTGCACCCTGACATGTCGTTTAAGCCATCAAGGGGTTGGAAACATCCTGGAACATGCAGAGCAGGCCTGTTGTCAAAATAAGATTTTGGAGTAAAGATATAACGTCAGTGTAATCTGGACATGGGCCTACAGTCATAGCAAATATCCCATGAGTAGTGCATGATGAATCGCACACGTCCCCAAGGAGAGGTCACCCCAGTTCAGGTGTTCCTTTCACTGATCCAAATACTCCTGCGAAGTGTTGCGAATAGTGGTCTCAGTGATACCCCTAAAGGGGTGTAGTGAATAAGATCAAAGGTTCAAGCTCACCAATAGACACAATGACCGATGAGGCAGTGGAACATTGTACTAAGGTTTTTTCTACTAGTGAGGAGTCAAATAATGAGGTAGATGTATGATAATTGAACTAGGGAATTGTACAGGTGGAATTGAAGTACTTATAATAAAAAGCGAATGCAGGGGGGGATGGATAGAGAGAGGCTAGAACACTGTGGAGTTGTAGCATGTGCTAGGTCATGGAGTAAGGATTGAACTATACCTTCATGGGGCAAGGCGGCTGATGGGGTTTGTGAGTGAAACCTGTCAGCTAGACTGGACTTCTGCTCATACTCAGGGACCCTGCATGCTGCAAGGGGGTTGCAAATGATACAAAATGAGGACAAAGTATCGTGGCACAATGGTGATGATCATGTCTGGCAACCAGAAAATAGGAGTGAGATTGACTGCCAAGGCCTTGCCAATATCAGTGCTAGGGAGATTGATGTAATTCACTGAACTCATGAAGTGGAAAACAGCAGTCATGACACCTGTATGCTTAAGGTGCAGCTTGTCCAATTGCCCTCAGAGCTTCCTAAAGGAGTCAGGTGTGAAATGCATTGAGCAGATGATATCTCAATTGGAGTCGATAGAGGAGAGATGATGGGTGGTGGTATAGAAGGAGCGGACAGAGTGTCGAGTGGTGTTGCAGGGTCACAGAGCCATGTAACAAAACAATCGCAGATCACTGAAGAGATGGTAAGCAATTCCTTCAAGGAAAGTGTAATGGGGGTTTGAAATATATCATCTGTTAGGAAGATGGATGTTGACAGAATACAGTCAATGACACTTGCCACTGTGCCGTGCATTATTCTGTGTTTCAACCAACCAACTTCATTTTGTTTCAATGTGACTGACTTTATCCTATTTGATGTTGCTTTCTGACTGGACATTGCTTTCTGACTGGACATTGCTTTCTGACTGGATGTTGCTTTCTGACTGGACATTATTTACTTTGCTGATGCGGCTTTATCCTGAGTTGACTTGTTTCCTGATACTGACTGGGTTGATGTTACAAAGGGAGAAAGTTTGACAGTCTCCTGCCATTGACAGATAGAAGCTGAAGCTGGGGATGTGACATGGAGAGGTCAAGAGTTCTTGTGAATGGGGCAGCCATATGTAAGGAGGGAAACCTTGCTGAGAGTGATGAATTGCACAGAAATACTAACACAGCTGATAGTGAGCAGTAAAGGGGATGTAAATATCTATATTTTTTTTTTTGATTCCTTTGTAAATGTGATGCCCAATATGGCATGTGCATTGATTAATCGAAGGTGACGTAGTGCGGGGGTCGGAGATGATGTATGATGATGTTCCAGGGATTCGGCTCAGGGGTTCCTTCGGTGTCAAGATGGATTGTCGGTCGGGTTAAAGAAGAGAGATTTGATGTATGGTAATGATTTGAGAGGGTAGATAGATAACCTAGTGTAGCTAGCTTTGTAGATTATAGAATTTTGTTGAAGGGACAATATGAAATTCTTTGAGAGGCAAGTCTGAATGCCCTGAGCTTTTTCTAAGTGTATCAGGAAAGATATAATTCTGGTTGAAGAACAACATACAGGAATATCATGATACTTATACGAGAAGGTGTATGGGTGATTTTGGGGATGCTAATAATAGGGACGGAGGTCTGAAAATTTAGTAACTAAGGGGATGAAGGATAGTACTATCTGTGGAGCAAATAGTGCTGGATTTTTGTTTTGGATAGTGAAAAAAATCTGGAAAATAATCAGTCGTCAGGGGAAAGAAAATAGTGAATGGGGGTTTGGAAGTATAATTTTTTTGATGACAAGTAAAAAAGATAATAGAGAAAAATGTCTGTCTCTTTGACATAATGATGTGAAAGCCGCTCCTTCTTCCCCTATCCTATATGTGATCCAATTATTGGATATGTTTGATGTGTTCCTTGATTTTAAATTCTGTGTCATTACCATCCTCGTACGACTCTCTATAGTCGCAACATTCCTTTCCGTTCTATTTTTATTATTCTGGCGGTTCAGGCGCCTGTTCGCCATGTAACCAGGCTGATCGATTATCGGTGACGCATGTGCGGGGTAATCACGTGCGTTTCCCATCTGTCTGTACTTGTGATGTCATAGCGTGTCTACGACTCGTGCAAGTGGGCCGGATGTTATCTCGTGGCTTCCTCCCTGAATATAACAAACAAGGCTCTCCCCTTTTTAAACATTATTTCTAAATTTTATGACTGAGGGAAAGAAAGAGAAAGAGTAATAAAAGGATAAAAAAGAAATGACATCACAATGCTTATTACAATATTCTTTTTATCACAACAGGGGAGTCTCTATTATCTAATACTATGGACCACGCTATATACTCTCAGAACAATGGTAGTGGCACCATATGTAATGAAACTCAAACAGAAGAAAAAACTAATAATCTCCAACTAGAGAGCTATGCACTCTTACACCACTCTGAGCATGTGTGTTGCATTTTTATGCAAATGGACCACCATACCAAGTTGACAATATTACCACCAGACACAAGTCGAGACATGAAACATTGTGTACAGTTCACATGAGGCACATATATGCATAGCAAGTCAAGTCAAGGCACATCCAGATGTGTAGTACTTCATTTCCACTTCACTTCTACTGATCAGATCATTCATTTTATCATCAAATCTGTGTACAGCAGATCTGACTTATGTTTTCACTCAGAGAGAGCCAGGGGCTCTAAGTATCACATGTTTTCTTGCTTTATACTCCTATGCTCCTATTCACTCCTAGTATAACAGTTTAAAACATATAAATAGAAAAAAACTACAGACAGATAAGATTTTGTGCTCATTGTCATGACTGCTATTTTCCACATCCCAAGCCCAGTGAATCACGTCAATCTCCCCAGCATCTATCCATCATGCTGATATCGGCAAGGTTTCCACAGTCTCTCCCACTCCTATTCACTGGTCACCGAACATTATATTTGCCATCATGTCATGATACTTTGCCCTCATTTCACATCATTTTGCATCCACGCTGCAGTGTGCAGGGCCACCAAGTGAGAGTAGAAGTCTGGTCTAGCCAACAGGTTTCACTCACAAACCCCATCAGCTGCCTTGCCCCATGAAGGTATAGTTTGACCCTTACTCCATGACCTAGCACATGCTATGACTCCAGTGTTCTAGCCTCTCTCTATCCACCCCCCCCCCGTATTTGCTTTTTATTATAAGTACTTCATTCCACCTGTACAATTCCCTAGTTCAATTATCATACATCTACCTCATTATTTGACTCCTCACTAGTAGAAAAAACCTTAGTACAATGTTCCACTGCCTCATCAGTCAATGTGTCTATTGGTGAGCTCGAACCTTTGATCTTATTTGCTACACCCCTCTAGGGGTGTTGCTGAGACCACTATTTGTAACACTTCACAGGAGTGTTTGGATCAGTGAAAGGAATACCTGAACTGGTGTGACCTTTCCTTGGGGACATGTGCAATTCATCGCATACTACTCATGGGTTATTTGCTATGACTGTAGGGCCCATGTCAGGATTACACTGATGTTATATCTTTACTCTGAAATCCAATCTTGACACTCATCTGGCTTTGAGCCTGAAGGGTTTCAAGTGGTCTCTACTTATTTCATCACTTCAAGTTTCTGGCCTTAAGTTAAAGGCATGGATTAGTTTCATTCTACATCTCTTTCAGTCTATCACACTCCAAACATATCATCTTTTATTCTTATCACACAACATACAACCCCTATCACATAAATATTTTGCCACTCAACCTCACCTTGCTTTTACAATATACACATTGAGCTATGTTTTCACCTGTATGTGCACCTTCAAGCTCATGTAGATCTATAAGTACCTCCTCTACACATATTTCAGAGCATTCTCTGTTGTGATAAAACACAGCAAGTATTGTGGAGTTTTTCCTTTATCATTGCTCTTTTATCTTTTTCTTTCAGTCCCAGAAGGCTGGGAGAGATATGCTAAAATATTTGTCTATTAATATTCAAGAAGGAAAAAACTAAGCCCATATGTGCGAGTCATAGATGTGCTATGACATCATAACCACGAGTAAGACAAATCACCCATGTGATTACCCTACACACATCATTGATACCTGATTGGCTCAGTTGCATATCAAGCAAGTGCTTGAGCCACTGGAATGATGACAATAGAACAGGGGAAGAAATTATGGTAATAGAAGACCATAATAACAAAGAAATTGCAGATTTTAAAGTTAGGTGGTACACTAAAGCTGTCTATCACATCAGAGCACATACAGAATGTTGCAAACACATACATAACTGTGCCTTTCCACCTTCTTATACAACACAGCATTACTAATATATATTCCCACCACATGCATTCACTGTAAAAGTAATGTGAGGTCAAGGTTGGATATGTTTTAATGATAGGGGAAAGAATTGGAATGTAGAAGTTAAGCTTAGATAGACTCAAAGTAAATGACTCAAAGATGTAAGCTTGAAGCAGATAACTCAAAATTGTAGAATTGAAATAGGGAACTCAAAGGGCTCGAGAGTACGTTCTGATGTACAAAGAATGATTAAAGAAGGTCATAATATTAAGACTATCTATTTTGAAGTAATATACTATGATAACAAATAGGAGTATAGGAGGAAAAACAAAATAACATATGATACCTGAGCCCCTGGCTCTGTTTGAATCTAAAATGTAAGCTAGGTCTGCTGTACACACGGACCTAGCAGTAGAAATAGTGATCTGATCAGTGAGGTGAAAGGAAAATGAAGTAGAAATGAAAAACTACATGATGGCTCATGCCTTGACTCATATCTGGCGATAAGTTTGTTGGCTCAGAAATATACAATATATGCATCTCGAAATGAAGGATGTTGAAGAATAAAAGAATAGTCCATGAGAATAGATAGAATATTTAGATGAAGTGTTCAGATGAATGATGTGTGATTGAGAATAATGAGAAGTGGAAGGGATGTAGCTAAATAAAGAGTCCTTGTGTTAAGATGAAATAGAATTGAAAAAACTGTCCTTAAAAGTCCTTTCAGTGTTCTTTATAACATTCACCAACAACACAACAAGTCACTGAGTCACATGCCCAACTGGCACATGAGATACATATACTGTGTACTGAGTTGAGCCCTATTATCTGGGGAATGTCAGTCAATATCCAAGTCAAGCCCCACCACCAGGGGAATGTAAGCCAATATCTGAGGACCTCAGGCCAGGGGTCAATGATATGAGGGCAACCTAAGCAGGTGCTCTACACTCAAGCAGTACACTGGCAAAGGGGAAATCCTAAGTTATATACAACTAGACACAATGCAAGGGCATACCTGGCAAAGGGGAAATCCTAAGAGAAAACTCTGAGGATCCCTTCACCTGCTAGCTAACAACTATATACTTCAGGCATCATGACTCTGCACTTTTGAAGCCTGAATCACATAAGCCACAGGGGTTCTAAAATACAGACAGGGCCAAGGAGGTGTTCAGAAGCTGCTGGGAGAAAGACCTGTGAAGCTCTGGGGGCAAAAGGCCCATTACTAAAGTGGTGTCTGTGGGATTGACTTTGGCTGGGGTATGTACGCTTCACATGTACTTTGCAGGACTTTGGCAGGGTGTGGGAATGTTCATATGGAGTGGAACATAAGGTGCAAGGACTTTGCAAGGACTTTACAAAACTTCACAAGACTTTGCATGGCTTCACAGGGTTTTGCAGGGGTTCTCCTTGCATCTACTTCAGCAGGGCTTCATATGCTTCGCATGCACTTCAAGG
>QFFB01001038.1:0-10997 GCA_003316465.1 Ramaria cf. rubripermanens
TAGACATGGAATTCACTGCCCCTTACTCACCAGCGCAGAATGGTATTGCCGAGCAGCTCAACCGCACTCTGCTTGAGCATGCGCGCGCCAATTTGCCAAGCAGGTCCCCAAACTGCTTTGGGCAGAGGCCATCTCTTATGCATGCTACATTAAGAACAAATCACGGACAAAGGCGCTGGGGGCAGATATTACTCCGTATCAGGCTTTGTTTGGTAAGAAGCCAAATATTGCAAGATTGGTGGAGTTTGGCAGGAAATGCTGGGTCAACGTCCCAGATCAGCGGCGAACCAAGCTGGAACCAAAGTCAGAACAGCATGTTTTCACCGGTGTTTCTGCAAACTCTAAGACATGGAGGTACTACAATATGGCATCCCATCATATTCAAACCTCTAGGGACGTCATCCTTGACAACATGGACAACACCCTATATCCTGCACCTGATGCCAATGATGACCCTGACACTGGCCCTGTCACCACCCAACTGCCTTCTGCCCCTGCAACAATCTCTGCTCCTCATAGCAGCACAGCCACTGTCCCTCAAGATCCTTCACCCACAGAACCGGAGGAACCAAGGTGTAGCACCAGAATTGCAGCTCAACCTATGCCTGACTACTGCCTCATGCATGAGGGTGAATGGGCTTTGTCAGCAACAGAGATTGTGATAGAGCTGCTATCCTATGTAGAGGTGCTCCGCTGGGATCATTTCCCAATATGGAGAGAGGCGATGGAGGTTGAGATGAGGCAGCATGTGGAAGTTGGGACATGGGAACTGGTTGAGCTGCTGCCTGGGAAGAATGTGGTAGGCAGCCAGTGGGTCTATGCGGCTAAAACAGATGTGGAAGGCAGATTTGAGCAAGGCAAGGCAAGGGTGGTTGCCCAGGGATCACACAACATCCCAGCATGGACTATTTTGAGGTCACATCACCAGTCGTCAAGTTAGACAGCCTCTGGGTCGTACTCACACTCACTATCCAGAATTAATGGGAGATTGAGATGATGGATGTCAAAGGTGCGTATCTGAATTCTGCTCTAGATGAGGAAATCTACATGCGCCAGCCTGATGGTTTCAATGATGGAACCAGCTGTGTCCTGAAGCTGCATCATGCCATTTATGGCTTGAAGCAATCTGGCCATTCCTGGTACAAGAAACTCACTACGGTTCTATTCAATGACAGCTTCACACACAGCCATGCAGATGACTGCATCTTCTTTAAGAAGACCAGCAATTATCTCATGATAAAGATGCACTAACAGGAATAATACCTATTAGCCTGCACGCAACGGTCCTTCTACCTGGATGGTCTATAATGCAGTCGTTTGTGGGCAAAGAGACTACAGCTGTGGGTTGACTAGTATGGAGAACGAGTCGTACAACCTGTTCTTCTGGGATATAACGCAGGTGACTTCTTGTGATGATCGCCCTGCTTCGTGTGATGTATGATGTAAGCTTATGACGTGTGACGTGTGACTTGTGACGTATGCGCGGCTATTTCTGTGACAAAGCTTCAACTTGTGCCCTAAACTTGGGACTTGACTTGACTTGAGTGTAAGACTTAAGAGAGACTTGACTTGAGAACTGAACTTGACTTGTTATTGTACTGAGAGACCGAGCCCTTTATATACACATCCCCAAGCTACAATGATGTCATGCACTGCGATGGGTTGAGTCATATGATGAGCAAGCAGGTCTGAGTCAGAATGAGTAATGGCGAGAACACAAAACACAAAGGGGAAACAAAGGAGAAATTACAATAGCGAAAGTAAGCAAGAATGTGTCAGATAGGGGTAAAGTATGGTGAATGAGTAATAAAAGATCCAAAAATAGAACAAGTATGAGTCATGACGAGAAAAGACTAATTCAAATAGAAACAAGGTGAGTCATTCTGAAACAAAGTGAGTCATAACAAGAACACTATAAATATCCACCAATCATAGTCGTACAAATGGTCCACTTTCTCCGAGATGAGTCATGGCATTAGTTGGTGTAATTGAGTCATAAGAGTGAGGGTGATGAATCAATAACAGAAATAACTCCTGAGCTTCTCCTTGATCCACTCCCATGATAGAACGCGAGGGGGAGACAGTTGTATACGGTCTCGAGCAGCTCTATGATGAAGGTTGAGTCGGATTGACGTGGGAGGGTTGGTGGGGTATGGAGCCCTGAATTCTGCCTCATATTCTTCCCTTTCTTCATTGTGAACAATCTTGCCCTTGTATCCAAGGAATGTAAATGGCTGCGCATCATCTTGGAAATACACTGAATCTCCAATGGCATATGATTTCGGAATAGAGGAATGTGACTTCTTCGTTGAGAGCCGTGCTACTTTAAGTGACTGGGGGTAAAGCATATGATGAAGCTTGGCATGTCTTTGAATATCTTCCGAATTGAGTGACCATCATGATAATGAGGGCGATGTTGGGGAATCAATGGTCTGAAGGGGAATAGAGTTTGAAGCTGCATTGTTGATGGACGGCATGGGGATAACAATGAACTGATAATCAATGGGGTATGGCTGAGTCAACTGGCTGGGCTGAGATGATGGAATAAGCTGAGATGAAATAGACACATGTGGAGCTTGGAGTTTTTAAAGACTCCTTGGAGTTTGAAGCTTTTAGATGCGTGTCATACGCTTTTCCTTCAACGATCATCACCATTTATGTTGATGATCTCGGCCTCTTCACTAGTACCAAGGCTTTAATGGCACATATTAAACATCTGCTTCATTCTCACTTTACCATGAAAGACCTTGGTGAGATACTCAAGCTCCTTGGCATCCAAGTTGAAATAGAACCCCATTGTGATTTCATTAAACTCTCACAAAGCCATTACATTGATGTAATCATTCAGCGATTCAATCTCATCAACGTACCACCTGTCAATACACCTGTTACACATGACATTAAATCTTTGACATCACGGTCTGCTGGTGACCCTGCACCAGATGTACCTTATGCGCAGGCTATTGGCTCCCTCATGTATGCCGCTCTGGGTTCACACCCTGACATTGCCTTCACCATCCAGCAGCTGAGCCAACACATGCATGATTACACTACAGCTCACTGGACGGCTGTCAAACATGTCATACAATACCTGAAGGGGACTCGTGACATAGGCATCATCTTATGCCAATCACTATTTACACTGCTCATAAAGATCTATGCCGACACCAATATTGCAGGCTTGGCCAATTCTCATTCTATAGGTGGCTATTTCTGCCTGTACAATGGGTGCGTTGTCGCACAGCTATCTAAGAAACAGACCCAGACCGCCCTCTCGACTACCAAGTCCAAGTCTATGGCCCTTATCCCTGGAACTAAACATTCCCTCTGGGTGTCCCATCTCCTTGATGAACTCGGCATGCCCTGCGCTCACCCAATTCATATCTATTGTGACAACCTCCAAATGATCGCCAACATCCAGGATGCTTCACACCACCCGCGCACCAACCACCTCATCTCCCCCAGTAATTATCAACAGCGAACCCAAGTTCAAGGTTTCTGAGATCCTTGACTCAAAAATCAATAACTGCAAGAAAAGCTGCAAACTATTATACCTTGTACACTGGACTGGTTACAAAGGTACTGACAAAGAAACCTCATGGATCCTCACTTCCAAGCTTGACCACGTGCTGGAACTAGTACTCAACTTCCATAAGGCTTATCCAGCTAAGCCTGGACCCTTGACCAACTTATAATTTTCTTATCTCTATGACCCAAGGTAGCTTACTTGTCTCAGAAAAAAATCAAAGAAAACCAAGAAAACCATCTTATTTCAAGTCCTTTTACTATTACTACCACTCCTCATCTTCATCCAGATTTACCGCCATTCTTAGCAGTTTTTGATAATTTATCTCCCTCCTCATCCTCAGAAACTCTTCATCCACAGTCCTTCTTAGCTTGTTACTCTCCGTTACCTCCTCTGTCAGCCTGTCTAGTTTAAACCCTAGCCCCTTTACCGCCTCTAACAATTCCTTCCTCTCTTCTTTCCTTGCTGCCTTCCTATCTGCTTTACTTTTCCTTACCCTTTCTGCTCCACTTAACCCCTTTGCCCAAACCTCGGTCTCCTCAGCTGAGCTCACTCCCCTCGCCTTGGTCCTCCAAGTCCTATCCTCCTCTCTGCCCATCACCCAATCCTCCTCACTATTCTCTACCACTCGCTTCGACTTCGCCTTCTTCTTTGGCTGAACCTCCTCCTCCTCACTATCCTCACCTCACTGTGTGTCCCACTTCCTCTTCTCCTTACCCAAACCCTCAGCCTCATCCTTGTTATAATGATACAGGTGAATGTTTATGTCAAATAAGATAGAGTTAGAGCAAGAATATGCCTATGTTGCAAGGCAATGAGAGATGTATACTTAGGATAGCTTGACTCAAATGTAAGTGACTTGGCTGGTAAGACTTGAAGGTGGATGTGATTGTCAGTATTCACACTGAACGCTACAGGCTAGTTAAGTACTATGTACACAGACATGTGAAAACACAAAAGGAGAGGGTCAGTCATGAATGGTAAGACTCAGGGTATTTCTGCATCATGGTGCATGGTGAGTGGTCACCAAATGGTGTACCTACTCCTTGGTGCTGATATGCATGGTGACTCGGTCATATGGGTGGAACATGTGGCTTGGAATGGTACTGAGCTTGCTTGGGGTTGGATATGGGGTGTGGCGACATGTGAGTGTATGTCCTCGGTGATGTTGTCTCGACTTGGTCATGTGTTGCATCTTGGGATCATCCCTCATCTCGTGCATGAAGTATGTGGGTCAGATCGTGGTTTAGCTCCAGAGAATTTGGCATGTTTGGAGGGGGAACTCAGTATGTGCATTGGACAAAGAGAAGGGAGATATATCAAGATCATGAAAGGTATGTGAAAGGGGATAGTAGCAAAAATGAACAGAATAGTAGTGACAATAATAGTCCTTGCAATGAAGCTACGTGTCCACTTGCATGAGTTAAGATTGCAACAAGTAAGTAGACTGGCATATGTGAAGAAGGGGATTCAGGGCTTAGCATGTCAACAAATGAGAAGAAACGAGGGAAGACATAGTATTTACAACAATCCTCACCTGAGCTTGGGGCCTTCTCCTTGCCCTTGCCCCTGACCTTGCCCTAACAACTCCACTGCATGATCAAACATGCTACAGACTGCATCTTGCACCAGACGCAGGCCCCCAGGTTGACGTCCCTGTGATTGGAGATGATGTACTGGAGACATGAGTTGCCCCACTTTTTGCAAGTGGCACAGACTCGCTCTACAATGCACCCAACACCCCAGTCAGTGCACACATCCTCGGCCTGGCTCGTGCTCTGAAAAGCAATGTAGTCAGCCCTGGTGTGCAGATGGTAGACCATCTGCAGCCGGTTATACTGCGATACTGATTAGTGAGGTTAGCAAACCTAGGAAACAAGTGAATTACATTCTTTCCAATTGGCCCTCGAACCAGAGCTTACACATGTCGATCACTGAGGTATCCCCAACATTGACATGAACCTTGGCCTCAGGTAGGACCTTGGCTGAAGGCAGTGTGTCTTGTGTTGGCAGTGTTGCTGGCATTTCATCTTTGTCGTCATCAATGGCGGTGGGCTCCTGATGAGCAACATGGAGACAAGATGGGGAGATACAGGCAGTGGACATTCATTCTATTCTAAGTGTGGGATGTTGTGACTACTATGCTGGGTCCACCAGCCTGTTCTCTGAGCTTTTAACTAACCTCAGTCGTGAGCTGACACATCAAAGGTGAACTCAAAAAACTTCAGCCCAAACCATTCTGACTCCCGAAATGCTAACTCTCACCTTGGAGGCAACGTTGAATAGCCATAAGAGGCTAACTCAACTACTCTATTGTGGCCTTGAGGGTCTTGGCCTTAAGGGGGGAATACTGTTATGATCCAGTTCCTTGCAGATCTCTGGTGATTACATTTGGCAATTAACCCCATCCCAAGCCCATACCCCAAGCCCGACCTTATCCAAGCCCATCCCAAAGTAGTCCAAGCCCAAGCCCAACCCCATTCCCTATATTCCCCTTCCCCAAACCCCATTCTTATCCATCCCTGAGCTTCATTATAACTCCCTTAGTTAGTTATGTCTGACCCTGTTTCTCTATTATCCATATATAAGTCTCGTTCTGTATGTACATGTACCTCACTCTTCAGTCAGAAATCAACTTAGATACCCTTGAATCCTTTATTAGTTCCTTGCTCTGTTCTCTCTTAGTCCTCCCACTCCTCTTGTCTGACCTCACTCCGAAATCAAGGGCACATGCACTAGTGGATGGTGCAGCACATAAGCTGAAGCCGAGCCCTTACTGATCCTCCTTGGCCGAGCTCAGAATGAGCTCACCCTGAGGTCCCATGAGTAGACCCCAGTCTTAACAGGAGGTTACGTCCCTCATGAGCACCATGTTATGCAGCCACCAGTGCCTTAACCTCCTCTCAGAGCCTTCCCACTACATTCTGCTGATCCACACCAACCACTACAAATCAATTCACATTTTACCTGGGAAGTTCACAGCTCCCCAACTGTGTACATGATGGGTTGCTCAGCATTTCTCTACATTCCATCTCTCTTATGTCCTGAACTGGAACAGAAGCTCTTCACTGCTCTTACCTCTCACTCTCAATCATCTTTCATCCTCCATGTGCATATCTCTGGTCATCCTGTACCAACACTTATTGATTCTGGTGCCACATCTAATTTTATCAACACTTTATTTTCATCTTGCCCCAGCTTCCTCTCCATGCCATTATGCTTGCTGATTGCACTCTGTCTCTTTGATGGGAAGCCCATGACAAGTGGTTTCATTCACAAACATCTTGATACAGAGCTCACATTCTCTGATTTATCTTCGCAGTATGTTTTGCTGCTAGTAACAAAGCTACATCCTTTGGCACCCATTGTACTTGGACTCCCCTGGCTGCATGCCATGAAACCCATCATTGATTGGGGCAACCTAACTATTACTTTTCCATTTGGCACTGCTTCCGTGCCTCCATGTGTGATAGTTACCATAGCCTTGTTAAGTTCACAGTCGTTACCCGGAACTTCAGAGGTCGTAGACTTGGAGGTCAGACTTCGAAGCAGTACAAGGGGGTAGGGACTTGGCTTCAACTTATGGGTTGCACCACCTACTATCATTTGGTCCCTAATTTCGGAGATCGGGGTATCGGAGGTGGCCTGGAGATTCGGATTCGGAGTTATTACTAATAGTATTCTAACTACGGGGGTAGTGATGCGAGAAGACTGGAGGTGGTAACAAGGAAATAAGTTGATATTCAAACTAAAGGACTGGATACAAGATTGGAGGACTATTAATACCTCGTGAACTAATTGTATCCTAAGAACATATAACAAGAAGGATATAAGAGGTGTATAACAAGCGGAGTTTGGAATAGGGTCGGAGGTTTGGATTGAATGAGGTACAAGTATTCTACTTTGGGTTATGAATGAAAATTATACTTTAAGAGGTAAACAACAAGAACTAAAGCAGAACATAATAGTTACTTTGGGGTTTGGAGCTTCAGTGTTAGATCTCAGGGATCTAACAGGCCTGTATGTTGGTTGATTTGTGGATGACTGTTAAGTTCTCGGACGTTACCCAGAACTTCGGAGGTCGGGACTCAGAGGTCGGAGACTTCGAAGGTATACGAGAGGGGTAGGGACTTGGCTTCAACTTATGGGTTGCGCCACCTACTATCGTTCAGTCCCTAATTTCGGAGGTCAGAGTATCGGAGGTGGTCCGGAGGTTTGGACTCGGAGTTATTACTAATAGTATCTAACTATGGAGGTAGTGACGCAAGGGACTGGAGGTTTGTAACGCGGAATTAAGTCAATATTCGAACTAAAGAACTGGATACAAGTTTGGAGGACTATTAATACCTTGTAAGCTAATTGTATCCTTAGAACGTATAACAAGAAGGATATAAGGGGCGTATAACAAGCGGAGTTTGGAATAGGATCGGAGGGTCGGATTGAGGGAGGTACAAGTATTCTACTTTGGGTCATGAATGAGAATTATACTTTAAGAGGTAAACAACGAGAACTAAAATGGAACATAATAGTTACTTCGGAGTCCGGAGGTCCAAAGCTTCGGAGCTTCGGTGTTAGATCTCAGGGATCTAACAGTATCCTCCCTTTTAGGGATGAGCCCTCGAGGCCATGGAGATAACCGTGAGAATATAACATCGGAGATTCGGAAATCAGTATAAGAACCAAGGGGGTCAGAAGGGCTCGGCAAAAAGTTCCTTTTAGGCCAAACATCACCACACACGTTAGCTCTAACCATGTCTGGGATCCTCACGCCATCATCTGACCTCGCCCATAGAGTGGCAGAGCTCCGAAAGGAGCTTGAACTGGCCCAGGCTGAAGAGGCCAGGGAAGTAGAGGAGGCCAAG
This sequence comes from Ramaria cf. rubripermanens, assembly GCA_003316465.1. Classification (NCBI taxonomy): domain Eukaryota; kingdom Fungi; phylum Basidiomycota; class Agaricomycetes; order Gomphales; family Gomphaceae; genus Ramaria; species Ramaria cf. rubripermanens. Next base: position 8,389 of record QFFB01001038.1, read on the forward strand.
AAGAGGGCCCAGGAGGAGGAATGGAGGAAGGCAGAGGAGGTGGAGAAGGAGCAGAAAGCCGAAGAGGCGGAGCGAGCGGCTGCGGAGGAGAAGAGGAGGTTGGATGAGGAGGAGAGGAAAAGGCAGCTGGCCTTTAATGAGGCGTTGCGGAAAAAGCAGGTGGAGGATGAGAGGAAGAAGGGAGCCCTCAATGCTCCGAAGGTCGGAGGCTCGGGGGTTTGGACACCAGCTCTGAACAAGGGGAAAACAGCGGACCTTTGGGTCTGCAACAGCTGTAGGAAGAGGAAAATCAAGGAAAGGGGTCAGAGTCCGGAGGGTCGGAGGACTTGGAGGGGTCGGCCAACATGGAGATCTCAGATAAGGAGGAGACTCTAAAGTAGATAACTTGGAGATAATAAATGACTTGTTTTTCTTGGAATTGCGTGAACTTAAGAATCAGCAAGCGGTAAAGGTCCGGGTTTGAAAGGGTACGCTTGGTGAAAGTCTGAAGTAACTTCCGAGGCATGTCCGAGCTCAGAGGCCGGAAGCCAGGAGGTCTCTTCGTCTGTCCCTTCGTATCCAGCCCATTTGACCAAGTACAGCAACTTGCACTTGCATCGTTTGTCTATCCTAGAGTCCAAGATTTCAGAGATCTCGTACTCGGGTTCTCCGCCGATGATGACTGGAAGGTCTGGTGTCGGAGATCGGTTCAGAAACTCATTCAGAGTTGTGGCTTTGAGCATTAAGACATGAAACACTGGGTGGATGGATCGCATGCTGTCCGGAAGCCGGAGTGTAAAGGACACAGATCCAACTTGAGCTATGATCTCGAAGGGGCCTAAGAACTTCTCTGAAAGCTTCTTCGATGGCCTCGTAGTTTGGATGTGGTCAGACCAAACAAAAACCTTATCACCTACTTGGAAGTTCAGAGGTGGTGTTCGGTGTCAGTCTGTGGAGGTAGAGTACCGTTTCTGTGCTTCAGAGATGGCAGTTCGAAGGAGTTGGTGTAGCTCGTCAAGGTCCATAGCAAAGTCTCTTGCTTTGGTGGAAGCGAGGTCCCAATCCGGATGTACGGAGATGTTCGGATGGTAACCCTTGTTGACAAAGAAGGGTGATATGCCGGTGGTGGCATTCGGAGAGTTGTTGTACGCAAATTCTGCGATCGGAAGGAGATCGGACCAGTTGTCTTGCTGGTAGTTGCAGTAGATTCGGAGGTACTGTTCAAGGGATTGATTCATGCGTTCAGTCTGTCCATCGCCTTTGGGGTGATATCCTGAGGTGAAGTGGAGCTTCATGTCGAGAGCCTTTCCGAGGGATTGGAAAAAGGAGGACACGAACTCCGAGCCTCAGTCGGAGGTCACATGTGAGGGGACTCCGTGCTTGGAGAAGACGTGGAGGACGAATAGCTTAGCTAGAATCGGAGCAGTAATTCTATTGAAGGTCAGAATGAAGATTGACTGTTTGAAGAGTCGATCAATGATAACAAGGATGGTGTCATATCCAGAGGAAGGAGGAAGCTTCTCGATGAAATCCATGGAGATAGAATTCCAAGGTCGTTCCAGAATGGGGAGTTGCTTTAATAAGCCGTAGGGACGATGTCTCTGTGACTTTGAGCGCATACATGTAGTGCAGGACTTAACATAGGACTTAACAGAAGTTCGGAGTTCGGGCCAGATGTAGTCTCGTCGGACCAGCTCCAAAGTCCGGTTTTGTCCGAAGTGTCCGGAGATCAGATGATCGTGCTTGTACTGTAGTACTCATAGTCAGAGATCATTGCTGTCCGGTACATAGATCTGGTTGTCTAGTAGGAGATGTCCTTTGGGGCTGAGGGTCCATCGTCCTACCAGGTTGCTTAGGTGGTCTGCTAAGGTCGGATCGGAGTTAACGGAGGTTCAGATATCGGAGTGGAGTTGATCAATATCCATAGTGATGGCTGCGCTGTTAAGACCGGGTCTTCGTGTGGGACCTCGGGGAGGGCTCGGACCGAGCTTAACCGAGGAGTACTAGTAAGGGCTGGGCTTCAGCTTATGTGCTGTGCCATCCACTATTGCACGGGCCCTTGATTTCAGATCGAGGTGGGACAAGAGAAGTGGAAGGACTAAGAGACCAAGGAGCGAGAAACTAGTAAATGATTCAAAGGGTATCTAGTTTGATTTCTGACTGAAGACCAAGTACATACAGAGTGAGACTTATATACGGATAACCAAGGAAACAGGGTCGGACAGAACTAACTAAGGGAATCAAGGAGTTTGGGGACGGAGTACAGGGAACGGGCTCGGGTTCGGGCTCGGACTGCTTCGGGACGGGCTCGGATAAGGTCGGGCTCGGGGTATGGGCTCGGGATGGGGTTAGTTGCCGAATATGGTTGCCGGAGATTCGCAAGGGACCGGATCATAACGGTATTCCCTCCTTAAGGCCGAGACCCTCGAGGCCGCAATAGAGTAGTTAAGTTAGCCTCTTATGGCTATTCAACGTCGGCTCTGAGGTGAAAGTTAGCCTTTGGGAGTCAGAGGGGTTTGGACCGAAGTTTTTTTAAGTTTGCCTTTGATGAGTCAGCTCGCGACCGAGGTTAGTTTAAAGCTCGGAGAACGGGCTGGCGGACCCAGCGTAGTAGTCACAACCTCCCACCC
>QFFB01001041.1:0-10480 GCA_003316465.1 Ramaria cf. rubripermanens
CGCTGCACTCGCTGAGCCCAATATACTTGATCTTGCCCTCATCCACGAGCTCGCCCAGCGTCTGCATAACAATCTCGATCGGCACATCCGGATCAACGCGGTGCTGGTAATAGAGGTCGATCTGGGACACCTGGAGCTGCTCGAGGGAGCGCGCGATGGCTTTCCGAATATACGAGGGTGCGGACGAGCACCTTGGAGGATTGGCGCCAATGACGAGCGCGCCAAACTTGCTCGCGAGGAAAATCTCAGAGCGGCGTCCCGTCTTGGCGAACCACCTGCCGAGCACGGCTTCCGCTGCAACAAGATTCAACACGGGGAGGAACAGGTCAGGGTGCGAGCGTGTACTTGCCATCGCCGTAGATGTCTGCGCAGTCCCAGAATGTGACGCCACGGTCCGCGGCATAGCTAAGCGTTCTGAACGCTTCCTCCTGGTCCGTTTTTCCGTAATATGCCCCGATACCTGTATATCGAAGACGCGTGAGACGACATGATATGCATGGTCATGAACGCACCCATGCTACCGAAGCCAATCGCACTGACAGTAGGTCCATTGCGACCCAGTTGACGGGTAGGATATGGCTTAGGGGACATTGTGGCGCTATGTGTGGCGTGTATAAACTGGTCATAGTGGTACCCCGTCCTATATACGAAGAGGCCGAGAGCCTTGCGTGGCGGACGTGCCGATCGAAGCTAATGCAATATGTGAGCAGGTACGTGGAGACCCATTTGAGTATACTCTTGCTCAACGCTGGTGATCGATATTATGTCTAATGCCAGGATACGACCTGCGTCCAATTAGGGCTGCGATCTGATCAGATATGGTGAGACATCAACCTATCTTAAAATCTAGATCATTAGACTATTCGCACTTACCATGTCAAACAGTTACTCAAGGTAAGCGCATAACCATAGAAGTTAAAGTGCGTTGTGATAAAGGCTAAATATGTAGTCAAATACATGGACCGAGCGAAAATGATTACAGTACGTGCAGGGCAATATTCTGAACATAATATTATTTTTGGAGTCTGGTCGAAAGCCACACACGTCAGAATTCATAGACCTCATTATAAAGATTGTAAAGCCGTAGCGCCGGCTTTACTTCACAAAGCCCGATGGCAACACTCGTGAACGTGTGACACATTACACTTCTAGCCGTCACTCAACGTACACTGTACACGCAACATCTCCGACCAAAGTCAATACAGATTATATTGGCGCCTTGACACAAAATATGTATTGCAACCTCGTTCAGCGACGACTCTAACCTAGAACCCATTTTATATAAGTTCTTCCTCATTTCTTGAGTGGAGAAATCTTGATGGGGACCTGCGCTCCCTTGCTCTCTTGTCCCTTGACATACGGCAGCATCGTAAGACCATGCTTCCACACGAGGATGTCGTCAGTCGGCGCAAAGCAGAAGGCAGGCAGCAGGATCGACATGACAAGTTCTGCAAGATGAAAACAGGAGTCAGCGAGGCAGGCAGGACTCTGGATTGTTTAGCTTACTCATCTCTAGAACGGCGAAGCGCATACCCCTAGTCGTAGATCAGGCGATGAGGTCTAATTCACATTCGAAAAATGAACTCACGGGCAAGAACGTGTGCCCCCAATGAACGTCAACCTGTATAAAAATCCCCGCGTATCACCAACTGCATAGATAGACGTGGGGAAAGCAGAACAGACATACGTTTGCGAGTATACGCCGCAGGTCTTGAGCCCTTCGGCAGTCACTTCTTGGCTGCTCTTACCGAGCCACCGCTCCGGCTCGAACTCCCTAGCGTCAGGGCCCCAAATGTCTGTCGACCAGTTCGAACTCCCGATTCCGATGTAAACGCGTGTACCTTTCTTGATTAGAAGCTCCTTGGTCTCTACACCGGTTTTTATGTTGCGGAGGGGAAATTGGAGCGGGACGATGGCGTCTTCCTTAGTGCTGCAACGGAATTTAGTAGTGTGCTAATGATATTTCCTTCCCGACCCACTCTCTCCAAATATAGAGCAACGCAGCATAGCATCTGATAAACGATGAGGTAGGGTTCCGACTTGAAGCATCAGTCACAGACCTCAATATCTCTCTAGTCACTGCATCAAGTAAAGGAAGAGCATTGAGTTCTTCGTAGTCCAGATCCACACCACCCTTGGCCTGCAAATCCGAAAATTAGTGACTTCTGAATAGCAGGAAAACATGGACTTACCGCTTGAGCGTCCGTGATCTCTTTGCGGAGCCGATTCTGTAGTTCAGGATGTGTGGACATCAACCAGATGAAACGAGACAAAGTAGTCGAAGTCGTTTCTTGACCGGCAATCATGAATGCGCTGCCATTGCATTCTCGTTGATAGATAAATCCGGTGAAAGTATTGTCTGTCTTTACCTCATGTTTGCAATGACTGATGCGTCGGGCAGGCGGTCCTCCGCGGCTTCTACATTCGCGCGGACTGAGAGAGTGGCTCAGCATTAACAAGCCATCCCCGCGAGCCCAGAACTCACTTAACAGTGTTGAAAGGTCCCTACCACCTGCTGCCATTGTTTTTTCGTACTCTATACCACCCTCCATGTACGCTTTCTTTTTGCTGTGGAAGAGGTCTGTGCACACGGGGCGTATGATATCGATAGCTCCTTTGAACTTCACTGCTGTCAGTCACACGACGGGTGGCTCTGGGAGATATACCTCATGCGCGGCTTTCCAGGGGAAGTAGTAGACCGAGTTGGACAGGATCCCACGCAGCCAATCCGGCTTTATTTGCCTCCATCTCTCCAGGTACCTGTAAACGTATAGCGGAAACATGCTCCCGCAACAGATGGAAGAACTTACGGTAACACAGGCCATAATTTACCCGCTGAAGGTCTGAGAGAGTACGTTAATTGCGAGCCAGAGCGCTGAAAAACCGCAACGTACAGAACATTTTTGACAGCATCATGGAATTTACGGAACTCTTTGGTGTTGTCGTTTAACGAATTGAACGACAAACCTGTTCAATGTAATATATCGTATTACTAATTCATCGGGTAATGAGTGACATTTACCTAATCCTCCCTGGCAAAAAAACTCGAGAGCAGTGCGTTCGAGCAGGTCAAGAATGTTGAGTGTCGTGGTCTCAGCGCCGGGGTTTAAGACGCTATTGAGCTTCGCTTGTGCCTGGTACATTGCAACCAGAAGCAGAATATACTCAGCGTTGAAAGTAGCTCGCAGCAGAACTTTGTACCTGTCTAGTTATGTCGTAGAATAAAGGAACCAGATTCGCCATGTTCGCGGCTGTGAACACCGGGTTGATCAAACGTCTCTGCTGTCTGTGTTCCTTTCCTGATGCAACATGCGCGCGTAAGTACAAATTGGCGGCATTCGAGGATGAGAGTTTACTACCTTTTGCGGCATTGACAGAATTTCCGGAATTGATCACGGCGCTCAATCCTGCAAACTCAATGGATTCCGGAAAGTTGTCTGTGCCTCGGACGAGTATCTTTGCATATTGCAATCAGGTCGCGTTCACTGTAGTAATGAGAAAACTAATACACCTCTTGTAATGCGACGGGATCCGTAATGTAGAGGGCATCGTCCTTAGTTCTCAGTCAGGGACGACGTCACGATATAGCACGAAAACTACCCCTATAATACCACCTGGAAGTCGAGCAACATAGCCATATCTATCAGTCACTCCATCAGCTTGAAGTTTGCTAAGAACTTGCAGACATAGAATGGTATACCTCTCAGACATACTGAGGTGAACGTCAACTGCATCAGGATGATGCAACAGGACTTGGTAGCCTACAGCGCATGCCGTTCAGTCGCACTTTAGCATGTTGGTGAAAAACACACGTACCTAGCCAGGAGACCTTGGGCCCCGCAATCCATCTGTACGGTGATGAACGTAGGAAACGCTTAACGAGGATGACCAAGATGGCACTTGTCAGAAACCAGATACCCAGTTCTGTCAGAGTGAGAGATGAAATATCAGTCAATGAATGGGAAGGCATGATGAAGGATGCAGTGGCACACGTTTCGTTTCGTTTGCTGGAGTTTTAAGCGTCGGGAACACTCTCCGTGAATTAACTGTAGATACGACGGTCCTGAAGACCTCATCAGTGTTCTACACCGTGTACTTATCTGAATCGTACCATCAGGTTTGCCAGAACACAGAGTGGCAACCCAGCCTTCCATACGTAGATGAGAGAAACCTTCAAGATCCCCGGGGCAAGTCAGAAGGACACCGATACAGAGAAATAGTAGTAGTGGGCTTGCTACATCCGTCTCAGGTCAAAACAAGCTGATACAGTCAGGAGAGAACCATCGAACGCGAATTCGCGTCAAAACTCGATGTCATTGATACGGCTAAGTAATTAGGTCTGCAATCCCCCTCATCAGGAAAGCCCTATGTAAGCTTCATAAAGGTACCAGCGATGTGGACGGTGTATATATGGTACATACGGCGCCATACCATATTGAAGCTCGTGTACAAGCCCAGCGTTCCGTTGGTCCCGTGTCCCGAGTATGACGGCGACGCAAATAGTAATTTATAACCCTTAACTTCTTACTCCGTTGTTGAATCAATTTGGAGGTTAGTGCCTTCCGGGATCGCAGTGCATTTTTCCCTAAAACGTCATACTGTCGCTTTTGACTCCTTGTCGACATCCAGTCCCGGTGGAAGCGCCATTGCGGCAACGATAGAAAGGTGCCAAATTCTGGATGTGGATGGTTAGTTATAATATTCTACATTGTATATCACAGAGAATTATGTTTTATACTCACCTCACTGAGTGAAAGCCGAGCGGTCTAGGTTTGTTCCAGTTACAATTATAGGCCTACGGCGTTCGGATTTCGAAGATCCGGGCGAATATATCCACATTTCGACTCAATCTCCTCCCGATGCGGTTTGCCAATACTTACCCCTTGAATACGTGAAACCTTGAACATTCAGTCCAATTTCCGATGCAACCGCTCACCACCGGCCAATAACGGCTCCGCGTCCTATCTTACATTCTCCCCCGTTCCTCACATCACGCGATCCAGATCTCTATTTTTCATCACGAACCTCACTATGCACCCGTCACGACCCATTCTCCTGCAGATACATGTGACGTAGTTAGTTATCTACTCTACTCGACCGCTCCGTTCCACCTCCGCGCCCGAGCCGCCGAACTCCCATCTTTTATTTACTGCACCATTTAATCTGCCCCTCCGTCCCATAGTAGTCAGTATTAATACAATTATGTATAACTACCTATTTTTAGAATCCATCGAACCACTGAAAACAATAGCTTCCTCGCATCGTGCCCGTGCCGAACCCGCTAGCATAGTCACTGTAACCCCATCTAGGAGTTATAGCGCTGAAGGACACTGTCATATTATCACATATATCACTTCCCCGTCGATTTACCGATACATTTACGTTCTCCGATTACTACAACATCGAACCGTCCACTTCACATCACCCGGACCCGAATACTCGGCACAGGTCCTTCACATCACCCGGACCCAGAATCTCGGCGTGACGTCTCGACATACCCGGACACGTCCGAACACACGTATATTCATATTATATCATAATAGTTCCGAACCTCCACGCTCGCTTAGCCAATAATTCTCCAGTGATGTTGAGAAGCTGTGATAATAAAATCGCGGTGAGCTTACATGACTTGACATTCACTGTGTGACATACTTGAGCGCTCCATGTCTACTCCAGTACTGATCCTCAAACTGTCAATTATAGTAATGCCACCCAGGCTCTACGAGTTCCCTACCAGTTTATACCTCTAGAGTATCCAACTGATGTTCACTATGAAACGTTTCACACATCAGCTTGAATTCGACGGCAGTCCCTTCCGAGTCATGTCACAATTTAGCTACTGAAGTATGCCTTATTGGTGAGTGCTCCATCAATGGAAAGTCGACCTCATTCCGTCCCTGTTGCTTCGCGAACGGGCTCCCTATGTGGATACCGAGAATTCAACGATAATAAGAAACAAATGTACTTACAGGTACGTGAGTTGCATGATGTGCATCGTATTAGGACATCTTCATCGTGGCCCGGATAGAACAACGATCTATCTCGATGTGGTTATGCTACTAGTAGTGTGGAATAGTCGCATCCGATTCAATACGCAACAACACTGCATTCTGATTCATTGGCCGTGAGGGGTGCCAAAATGAAACTGAGATCTTCTCATCGTCTATAGCCAAACACAAGTGAAATTCCATGGCATGGAGCTGACTGGAATGACTGATTGATCGAGGCTACTATACTTCAAGAAAAGACTACAAAGCACTGCATGGAATAATTGCTAGTTCGTACTAATTATATAGCACCGCGACCACACCCGAGCCACCTCCGACACCTGCTTTCCAGACTTACGTAAAGTTAAGAAATACTATCACCATAATTCCCTACTCTACGCCAGGCTCTTCATCAATCATTTCCGCACTTCTAGCACTACTGAGACAAATCGGACTACTACTGTACCCAATTTCTCTGCAATCCCTTTCCTTCACCAAGGGTTCTATAAACGGATACCATTATTTATGTTACTTATATTCAAGGACATTCCATTTCTGTTTCAAGAAGTCGGTGCCTTTTTTTACAATATTATTTGGTAATGCTGTATCGCTTATGTAATCGCTAACTCTTACATATCGTTCCATGAACCTGTCACGATGCTGGTACAGCAGGAATCGGGACGTGTAGAGCGCTGAGCCTCCATGTGAATTGCAGTTGAAGGTCAGGTGCTTTCAAGAACTGTTACAAGGGGGCCTGAGCAAGTTGGTTTGGTTTGGATGTTTTCCTCATCCATATCGCACAAAGTCACAATAAATGAATTATTAGCCGATAGTAGGAGGTGCGTTGCCCAACTGTGTTCCTAATCGTGCTGCAGACCGCTATTTGTAACATCCAGTGTCGATCCGCGGCTGGTTATTGCGCTTGTTGGCACGTAAATTCTTTCCCATGGTGTACAACAGATTCTAAAACTGTTGCAGGTATATTATGTGTGCTGAAACTAACCTAATTACATAGCACACAACCAACCGTTCAAATCTCGAACTGGTGCCCTCATTTCTCCCAGCCATACGTATGATTTGGGTCCCCCTTGTGGTCGTTATTGCTTCTTTTCGTTCTGTATCTTCCGGAGCAGAACAATGTCGATGCCTTCCGAGCGATCCGTGCTGGCCTTCCAACTCCCAATGGTCAGCCTTTTCCTCCCGGCTCTCTCAAGACCTCCTCACCGTCCGGCCAGCTGCTTCTTCGTGCCACGATCCTAATTTCAATTCTGGCACCTGCAATGAGATAGTGAAAAATTTTCGTGACGCTCTATGGCGCGCGGAACAAGTTGGGGCTAATCAGTTTACCAACGCTGAGCAGCTGGAAGACGGTAGGCTTGCTTGTCACATAAACGTGTCTCCGTCCACTCCTTGTCAGCAAGGCAATGTCCCTGTTGTGGCTGTCAATGTGTCGACTGCGGAAGACATTCAACATGCTGTCCACTTCGCCTCTTTACACAACCTCAAGCTTGTTGTAAAGACCTCAGGGTTAGTTCACTTTCGCATTCATATCAAATTATTTACGCTGTCCATATAGCCATGGGGCATTCCGCAGCATGGGAAATGGAGGCCTGCTTGTGTGGACACATCATTTCCGTAACATCGAGTTCAATGAAACATTTCTTATTGAAGGAGATAATGCGACCTCCAGTATCCCAGGTCTATTGGCTTTTTTATGAATCTACTTTTTCTCACGAATGGACACGCAGCGGTTACTATCCAAGCCGGTGTGACTTGGGGCTCTCTTTATAACGCAGCGTCAGAACATAATGTCACTGTGGTAGGCGGCATTGGAGCCGGTGGTTCCGTTGGCGCGGCAGGCGGGTGGCCGCAGGGTGGAGGCCACAGTATCCTATCCCCATATTATGGTCTTGGTAATTACAGCTGCTTCCTATAGTACAGCTTGCATGGGGTAACTAAAGCATTATATCTAGGGGTTGACAACATTTTGCAATTTACTGTAGTCCTGGCGAACGGATCTCACGTGACTGCAAATCACAGGACAAACCCTGACTTGTTTTGGGCTATGCGAGGTGGTGGTGGACCCAGCTTTGGAATTGCTACCACTTTGACATATCGCACTCATCCGGCTCCCCCGATCATCGCGTCGTTCTTCGTGGCCTCTATCAATTCAACATTTTCACAAACAGCGCTCATGACTGAATGGCACCGTAAAATGCCACAGCTCGCAGATGATGGATGGACTGGATTCTATCCATTTAATGCCAGTTTATTTGCCCTAACACTCATTAATCAAAATACGACATTCGCCCAGGCTAATGCTACTATGGAGCCGTTCTTCCGCGCGGCGGCTGCTATTCCAGGAGTTAACATATCCCTCGCTTTCAATTCACCTTACTCTGGTGAGTCCTCGAAGCCATCTGCAAAGCTTATGACATTAACTACCCTATGCAGGATTCCATGAATGGTACGCTCCACTCAGCGGGATTCTGAAGACGTAGTCAGATGAAATATACTTGCTAGGTACAACGAGAATTTTATTGACAGTAGCTTAGGTCACGGTTACAATTACAGTGAAAATGATGTTACTGGCGTGCCCACGTATGTTGGTTCCCGGCTTCTTCCGCGGTCTCTATTCACAGAGTCCCCGGAGACGATATCCGAGACACTAACGGAAATCCCGAATGGGAGAGGCTTGTGAGTTCCGGAGCGTTCAATTTCGACTGACAGGTGCTGCAGTATTGAAATTCTTCCTAGTCTTGTGGGTGGAGGAGCCGTTGCATCCGGGGATCAGAAAGTAGTCTCTACGACACCCGCCTGGCGTACCACCCTGGTTGATATGACATTTACCGCCGTCTACGACGATGGTGCATCGCCAAGCGTTGTTCAAGCCGCCCGGCATAATGCTACATACTGGGGAGGTCTACTTAGGGAACTCACCCCGGAAATGGGAACATACTTAAATGAGGCACGCCCCGTCATCCATTGAATATACTTACCTTTCTCATTGACACTTCCATCCAGCCGGACATTGACGAACCCAATTGGCAAGAGGCCTACTGGGGCCCTAATTACCCACGTCTTAAGGCCATCAAAGCGGAGGTCGACCCTAATGGTCTCTTTATTGTTTTTAAAGGCGTCGGCTCTGAGGGGTGGGATGAGACCGTCAGCTGTAAGCAGAATGCCTAACTACCGATGGATACTCTGGCTGTAAATCCTGGGATAATTTCTTGCACTCCTTATAAATACAGCTTGACCTATTTTTCTTGAGTAACAGTATCAGTTGAATGTAGGGCTACGGAAAGACTGCAGCCTGAAGTTACACGGTGCGGAATAAAATTATATAGTATCAAAGTACGTTCACTAGTTGATTCAATTTGTCTTCGAATCCCAGTATATGCATGTACCCTGTGACTTGCTGGATATATACGCGAACGTATGCTGCGCATGCAGGCAAACACGTACACGGTCTTAGCTCCCCTCATGCTGAAAATTTCTGAGAACTTGCAGAGAACAGTTCTCGGGGAGCTAGAGAGTGTGTCAATTTTATTTTCTGATGTAGATGTTCGTGCAAGTTAACATCTCCGAAACTCATGATGAATGGCAAAATGCATGAACCCACTTGCATTCTTACATGCCCAGTCTTACACTACTCTGTCCTGATTCAGCCAGAAAATACGCTTGAGTCTTGACTATGTCTGCTAGTATGAAATACAGCTGAATTTCGTCTATAACGTTGTACTCAGTACGATCAATGTAGTTCGACTGTAACCCATATATACGCCCTATTACCCGATAACAGACACCTCTATCGCCAGAGCGAAGCGCAGGTGTCCGTTGTTGATAGACTTTGTTAACAGCAAGTAGTCTGAATGGCTCTGATGGCCAGAGAAGTTGTAAAGCCGTCGTTCTTGATCAGCACACCTGAGGCTCCATATTTGTAAAACCACCCATCCGTCCAAGAACCATCTTCCTGCTGCATCGATAACAATCTATCCCTGTCATACATGTTCACAAGGCCGACGCTGTTGCTAGAGATTAACCGCATGCTGAGAGCGAGGGCGTCACCATCGGCGCCAAATCGCTCGATAATGCGCTCCTGGAACACGGGCCTAAAGCGCTGTTGTACTTCCGTGGAGCTCTCCATGAGTCGAGAAAGGAAGAACAGGAACGTCTCTGCCGTCGCGTAGTAGAGAGTTCCGTCGGTGTAGGCACGATGAAGGAGGCAATAATACACCCAGTCTAGTGTCGATGCAAGTTCATGCCCGCGGCCGTTACGATAGAAAAGTGTGAGGACGTTCACACACACAATGGGGTCTAGACACAGAAGTACGTATCTATCAGAATCGACAGAAAAAAACCATGGGTAAAGAAGGATTTACCTATCCGAGGACGTGTGTGGTCAAAATAGACCTGCACAATGCCATCATGGTTACGGAAAGAGAGCATCTCATCCATGATGCTGTGCTCAGTGCTCAAATCTATATGCGTCG